>OY769904.1:27880811-27944338 GCA_963669185.1 Dyspetes luteomarginatus
ATATTAGATTTATATTATTATTATTATTATATTGGTTATCTAGATTTTTCCTAAAATATTTTATACTCTGCTCACAGTATCCGTTAAACTTTCTTCATTATTAATCTAATATACATACATATATATATATATAATATTGAATAATGTTCAATACTATATTAGATCTATATTATTATATTGGAAGAACCTCCATTACCCAGTGCAAATGTGGAACATGAAGAGAACAGACTCTGTCTCAAACACCATATACGTGGTATAATTTTTGATGAATTGCTGTATGATTTTGAGAGAAGCTGGTTCGATTTGTATGCGACAGAGTTAAAAGAGCAGCGGGGGATAAGGGGTGGGGGGGGAGGCGTCAGACTTTACGCTCTATTGAATCCAAAGTGAACGACAGGAGCTCGTTTCAGGACGATGAAAGTACGTACATAGCCTACATATATAATACATGGATGTACATATTAAATGTAACTATATAGTGCATAGTGTGTCATATCCCTTGGGTCACTCCAGACTCCATTTCCAACATGGCCATAAACCTTACCATACTATTTTTTTTTTCCCTTCAATTAAATACGATCAAAATAAAACAAAAAAAAATATTCTACCATTTTCAGAATTTTCCAAAAATTGTCCTGGTTTTTGTGAACGAAAGTTTTCATTTAACACTGATGGAAATTAGAAATGATCCATTGTTCAAAAATGTTCACATTATTTTTGTTACAACGGAATATTTTTGATACCCTCCCAAATATTGTTTTTAAGTTCTGCAAAATGGCGAAAAAAAAAAAAAAATCATTTTATGATCTTTCACTTTTTCCTTATTGTACACCTGAGAAATAATTTTCAGTGAAAAACAAAAATGAAGATCGAAAAATCATCAAAAAAATTACAAATTCATTTTATTAGATATTCTACTCGGAATTTATTTTAATAATTAATAAATTTTTTTCTTTTTCTTTTTTTTTGTTGTGTAAATCCTACACTAGAATAGTGTCAATCGATATTATGAAAATTATTTTTAATTTGACAATTTGATGGGAATTTTTTCATACTGCCCTGCGATACACGAGACGGAATTTAAATTATTTTGAGAGCCTCGTAGACTTGGTACAGAATGGCCTCATATAATATGTAGTTGCACTCCATCGTGAGCTGGATCAGGTTGCTACAATAATTCGCTGACGATTCTGCAGCCAAAACCGTACAGTTTTTTACAATATATATATATATATATATTTATATATATATATATATATATTTATAGCGAACACCGCACCACCTCAGGTGATCAGCCATCATGTGTAATACGAATATATGCGCGCTTGGATGACCCTTACGCATGTGTATACATATATTTTGCACGTAAGCGATGAAAATTTCGTCGACCCTCTTCAATTATGAAATTTCAGCATGCACTACAGTAGATTACAACAAATTTTTTTAGCGACTTAATTCTCTTAATCGAGCTTCTTTTTTTTTTTTTTATTCGGAGTGTAGTCAAAATTTAGGAGGATAGACAGAATTCTCACCGTACACGTGCAAAAAGCCTCATATATATATATATATATATATATATATATATATATAAATCGTATTATTTTCCATATATGTAGCAAATTAGCATGAATAAATAAAAAGACGATATTTCAATAAATTTACGCATGCAAAATACACACGAGTTGAGGAAAATATAACAAATTTTCTACTTCGTCCGATAACATCAGAACGATAATAAAACAAGTATATATATAACCTGCGCTTATACCGAGTATGACGATAGTACCGAGTACAGTATAACGACGTACCGAGTATAAACTGTACGTGCAACATTAAAAACAAGACGTGCTTGGCGAGGGTCTACGTTACTTAAAACTTTGTAAAGTGGCATTGATCGAAAAAAAAAAAAACAAAAAAAAATGAATTAAAACCGATAACCAGTCAATTTTAGTGTCGCATGATTGAAGCGAAGAAAATTTAATTCAGCTTTCAAAATCAGCCAACATATAAATTTAAATCAAACAGCATTCACTCAACGTGCGTTTCCATCAGTTACAATTTTGAATTAAAATCAAATAAGATTCCATTTATTCTACATTCATATATGGCAAAATTTATAAATATTCAATACTCAAGTAATAACACAAATTATCGACATGAATCTTATAATTTGCTCTGCCATTAGGCTCCTAAGTAAATAAAATTACTTGGGCTGCAATAATTTTTTTTATTTTGATCGAATATATTTAAATTTGATAAAACTCTGACCCCATTCTCGTTTCAAGTGACCAAATGAATAATTTTTTTTTTTTTTTAGATCAATTTTAGTTGCAACATTTCGCGATGCTGAGTAGCAAAAAAATAGTAAACAAATCATGCTTCACTATTTTTTGGTAGGCCTCCAGTTGATATGAAAATGGAAGAGTAAAGTGTGACGTTGTGTATAGAGCACACTGACGATGAGATTTGTCTCTGTGTGCGCGTAGCAGCAGCAGCAGCAGCAGCAGCAGCAGCAGCAGCAGCGAGAGAGTTTGGCCCCGACACAATTTAAAGTTAAGTACTCTAGGCCACGCGGACACGACGTATAACGAGCTCACCGCAAAGGGGCTAAGGGCCCCGAAGCTTTACCCTTCCACAACCTCCCCTCACCCTCAAACTCAACCATCCTATATATATATACATATATACTGAATTTCATATTGCTATCCAAGGCCTCTCGCTCGACGATGCGGTAATCAGAGAATTAAATTATTTGTACGCGATACGAGAGATGAAGCTCGCCCGTGCTCGAGTCCCATTTCCTTTTTTTTTTTTTTTTTTATTGTCACGACGATGATAGCATGCATTATCGATAATGCAAAATAATCATCCTTCACATATTTTTTCATTTAGGCGCCTAGGAAAAATTAGTTTTTCCAAAATAAAAATATCTTCAATTTCGTATTTTTCCATAATTTCTGTTGGGTTTTTTTTTTTTCAAAAGGGCCTATGTGTGAAAATTTCTCACCTCGAAGTTGAATATATTATACATGAATTTTATTTTTTTCAACAGTTGTAGGTTATAGCAATTATTATTATATATGCGACGAAAAAAAATATTTAAAAGAACATTTTTCGTCCGATTTCTAAACTAGGGGGGCGCTTTTAAATTTTTAAATTTACATTTTAAAATTTTTAATTTTTTTAAATCCCGAAGTAAATTCAGATTGACGAAAACGGACTTTTTTTAAACTAAATTGACTTCAGCATGAAATTTAAAAAATTAAATAAAAACGGTCAATCTTATTTTTATTTCATCAATTAATTAATCAATTTCACTGATTATTTAAAATTTATTTTCACATTTCTTGACGAAAATAAGTTCGGTCGTGCTGCTTTAAGGATAAAAACGTCTTTACTCGCTCTTCGTATTCTTACTATGAGTCTCGGAGCCAGACAAGCGTTTATATATATATATATATATAGGCACACAATTCAAACATTTATCATTTCTCTAGAGAATTTGTCGTCTGGGTAATTATCCAGAACAAGGAGGAAAATATAGGTGAATATGTATATGTGTATTTGTTTATGTGGATACGTATATATTTTTATGCATGTAGTGTGGTGGTAGATGAAACGATTATGAAAACGGACCACCCCAGCAAACTCCTCTGCGGTTTTCCGTTCGGAGCAGAGAATGAGGAAAGCTACCCCATGTACGATAGAGCAACGTTGCGGTATTGCTACAATTAATTACTCCGAGCAGTTGCTTTATTAATGAGAAAACTCCGAATATATATATGTATATATATATGAAATATTCCTGGCCAACTCGATAAATGTTTGACCCTGAAACGTTCCGATTTGATCAACGAATTTTCATGGAATTGCATTAACTCTATAAATACCACTAAATTTTTATTTATTTACGATTAGATTTTTATAAACTTATTGTGAGACACTTAACGTTTGGAAAAATTTTGTAGAATTTTTAATCTAAGCGATACATTTCAAAATGCTTCTTAGAGTTAGTACACTGACATGAAAACTCATGGATCAAATCGGATAAATTTATATTTAAGTTATTAAAAAAAAAAAAAAAAAATGAGAAATAAAATGTTAATTTTAATTTTTTTCGATATTATACATTTTTGTTTAATTTTCAAAGTGCTCCCTGCAGATAACAGGAAATATGCACAGTACATAAATAAATATATACACACACACACACACACACATATATATACGTGAATTTTTGCGCAGAGCCCACACGGGGAATTATAATTATAAATCAGCGATGCGGACGAAACGTGCGACGGAATTTTTATCATCGACCAGTCCAGTCAACGTATACATCCTTTGTTTTACGAAACTGTGGTAATAAAGGGGGACATTATAAATTTAGTTTTCCAGACTCGGGAGAGACCAATGAGCGGCAAATTACGTTTTCATATCGTGAAAAAAATAATAATAATAAAGAATGTATAAAATGTGAAAGCACTTTTGATCTAATAATACAGGAATCTCCGATGATATTTGGCTGAAAATGAACAATGATAATTTTGCTTTTACCATGCTCCATCTCTCTCTCTCTCTTTCGCTAATTTTCTTGACAATTAATGTGCATTCATCGAGTCTCAATAATATAAAACATAAATGAAAACTTCAATTATTATTGAGTATTATTAAGGTTTCGAATAACGTTTTCAATTCGAGAAAAATAATTAATAATTTAAATCTCGTATATCAAACTCCAAATAGATAAATTCAAAGAATAAATATAAATAGATAATAGATAGAATAGAAGAAATAGGTAGATCACTATACTTTTCATTCCGATCTATATTTCACGTATATATTATGAAATTTGTAACTTTTCCTTGCTGATTATCACACTCGCCATATTTTATTGACTAGCTTGATCTCATTCTGACCCCCTTCCCACATCTCCTCTGATTATCGCTTTTCCTATCCTTTGGAATTTTGTCAAATAAAAAATTACGTTTTCATATCGTGAAAAAAAAATAAAATAATAAAGAATGTATAAAATGTGAAAGCACTTTTGATCTAATAATACAGGAACCTCCGATGATATTTGGCTGGAAATGAACAATGATAATTTTGCTTTTACCATGCTCCATCCCTCTCTCTCTCTCTCTCTCTCTTGAGATAATTTACTCGAAAAGTAATGTATATTCGTCGAGTCTCAATAATATAAAACATAAATAAAAACTTCAATTATTATTGAGTATTATTAAGGTTTCGAATAACGTTTTCAATTCGAGAAAAATAATTAATAATTTAAATCTCGTATATCAAACTCCAGATAGATAAATTCAAGGAATAAATATAAATAGATAGAATAGAAGAAATAGGTAGATCACTATACTTTTCATTCCGATCTATATTTCACGTATATATTATGAAATTTGTAACTTTTCCTTGCTGATTATCACACTCGCCATATTTTATTGACCAGCTTGATCTCATTCTGACCCCCTTCCCACACCTCCTCTGATTATCGCTTTTCCTATCCTTTGTAATTTTGTCGAATACTCACTAATTCTCAAAACAAAATTACCTTTCATTATCTCTACCAGACATAGGATTTATGTCGACTGTTCTTCCCCCAAACGAAACGTAATCGAATAGGCACATAAATAAATGATTTTAAATTTATAGTGCGACGTGAAGTAAAATTTATTGATTTTTTTTTATCGGTATCCAAAATTTTAAGCCTAAATTATATGATTGTACTTTGTATCATTTTTTAAATTTATATGCATAATTTATCATTCAATATAATTTACTTTAATGACACTTGTGTCATTTTTTTTTTGAATCTCATTGTCAGTCCAAAAGTGAGAATAATTTTTAAATTTCAAACAGAAATTTATGTACAGGCACTAAATTTTTTAGTCATTTCATGCGTACGAAGAAATTTTCATCGCGGAAAAATTCTCTTTAAAAGTCGTAGCAATCGTCTGAAAACGTTTTGCAAATTGTGTCTATTTATGTTGGGACGAAAGTGAGCGAAAATATAGCGAATGAGTGTATGCATGCATGTCTGTTTGTACTCTGTAAACTAGCGTGGTTATATTGTAAAGTTGATGAACAAAGAGTTTCTCTCTCTCTCTCTCTCTCTCTCTCTCTCTCTCTCTCTCTCTCTCTCTCTCTCTCTCTCTCTCTCTCTCTCTCTCTCTCTCTCTCTCTCTCTCTCTCTCTCTATTTCTCTGAGAGTATTCACGTAAAGCTTGTGTACAGAGTGCAGAAAAAGTGGGAAAGAAAGTAAAGAGGTGAGAGAGAGAGAAGGAAAGAGATAAAAGGTAGAAGTGGAGGGAGAGAAAGTGCAAAAGAGAAAGAGAGTGTAGAAGAGGAAGAAGAAGAGGAAGAAGAAGAGGAAGAAGAAGAGGAAGAAGAAGAGGAAGACGAAGAGGAAGAAGAAGAGGAAGAAGAAGAGGAAGAAGAAGAGGAAGAAGAAGAGGAAGAAGTAGAAGAAGAAGTAGAAGAAGAAGAAGAAGAAGAAGAAGAAGAAGAAGAAGAAGAAGAAGAAGAAGAAGAAGACGAAGAAAAAAAAACAGAGGAAGAGACCAGGCGAGTACCGGAAATTCAACAACCGCGCTTTTCATACCTCTAATTACTCAACGACGATTAAAGTGATCGTATAACTTTTTTATAAAGAACCGCAATGCTTCTAAGCTTTTTATCCCTCTGGGGGATATCTTGAGGTTTCTAAAGTACAGGGTTGACCTGATGGCTCTATAATTTTTATTTTATCTCCCGAGCACGCGCTCGTATATATATAACGTCATGATGATCTCTGACATGACGAGAATTGAATTCAATTGAATTGAATTCAACGCGTTGCTATATATATATATATTAAATGTGCACGTTGGACAGACAGATGGGAACACGTGTACTTCAGTTCGCTCCGTACTTTACTATTGTACATACACATGTATATACATATATATATATATATATATATATATATATATATGTGTCTGTATATGTGTGCAAACGACTAAACTGCCGGTGGGTAGAAAGAATGAAATGGTCGACAAGAGCTGTTGCATATGTCAACGTCGACTCGTCGAGCACGAATTTTGGCTGACCTGCCGAATGAATTTGTGGTCCTGAACCACGACTACGTGTATCTATATGTATAAATAAATTCATATACAACTATATATATATATATATATATATATATATATATATATATATGTGCTATATAGATCATATATTATATCCATATATATATATTTCAAATGATAAAATTGAAAATTACAAATTATACAACTGAATTTCAAATTTAAATATATTGCATGTCAAAAAAAAAAATTTTTTTTGAATAATTTATGCTCTAAAAAATTGAGTTCATTTTTTTGTTTATCGATTTAGGAGAGACCCGACCGTCACGAAGAGAAATATATGGCCGATTATAAGGCGCGAATTAGATAACAGCCGCTGGCTCTCGAAAGTGCGGAGCTGTGAAACTCACATATGTATATATATATATATACATATGTGAGTTTCTCAGCTATATATAAATATATATATATATATATATATATATATATATATATATTTGTGTGTGTGTGTGTGTGTGTGTGAGCTTCTCGCAACGATGATTTGTCGACCCTGTATTGGGGCACAAACGAGATATGCAAACGCGATCTAGAAGCGAGAGAGAAAAAAATTGGTTTAAAAGAGAACGAAAATTACAAACAGAAATTCACGAATTGCGTGAAATTGACTTCGGGTCGAAAAAAGCGATCAGCGATTATTTCCCCGGTGAATGGCGTTGGTGAATTTTGAACTCAAATCACTCGATCTGACTGACGGTGTCATAAATTTCGACGAATACTTGATCGATTTTTTTTTTTTTCAAATCGAAATACAGGAGACCCTCGATTCTCAAAACTTCAATTGGAACCACCTTGAATTTGGAATATTTACAATTTTTTATTTTTTTTATTTATTTTTTCATCATTAGCTCTAAAACGTACTCACGATTCTTTTTTTATTTTTGGAAACCAATCACTGTTACTTTTTTTATTTTTTTTAAATAAAATTTTGACAATCTAAAAGAAAAACTAAAGCTCTCACTCCCCCCCCCCCCCCCTCCTCGTAAAATTAAGTTAAATTTGAGTTAAATTTGAGGTCTCAAAATACCTCGCGAAAGTGGATCTCTGGCAATTGATTTTAAGACGATCTGCATTTTTATGTATAAATGACGAATGCGGCACCCTTTACAATTTTTTCTCAGCGTTCCTCTTTTACGAGAAAGTGTTTTTAAATTGTAAATCTATACTTTTTTATTATGGGAATTGAAAAAAAAAAAAATCTCAAATCAAACCACCTGAATATATATATATAGGGTGTACAATTTATACACGCATACGCAATAATGCAGTATCGGTAATTCAAATTTTTAACGAGCACTCCATGTTAAACAAGAAGAAGAACTCAGTTGTTGAACATCATTATTGAGGTTTTCACATTTCAACGGGATAAAAAGCGATTGGGGAAAAAAAAAAAAAAAAAAAAATCTCATTAAATGAAAAATACGTTGGAGTGTATATCATCGGCTACATTCTATCCTCGAATGAATTTTGTGCACAATCGGCATAAAGTACGAAAAATTCAACCATATATACGCATGAATACACTGAATATACTCTTATCGATTGGATTTTCTACGTGTAACGAAATTTTCATGCTTGAACCGAAGCTCACCCCGTGGCGTACCTGTTGAAAATGCCCGATTTTTCATTCAAGCTTGTATCTCCTTTTACATATATCTCGGTCACTCTTTCAACGTGCCACATGGATATTTCAAACCAGCTATGGGACTATGAAAACGAAAAAAAAAAAAAAAAAAAATCCATCTGTACATTGGCGTGTGTATGTAGTGATTCGTTTAGATAATACGATATAATTTTCTGAAATGTGGCATGAGAGGAGGAATGGATAAAAAAATTAGAAGTGATTCCAGTCAAAAATTAGTTCACCAATTCAGCCTCGAGAATTTTATATTTACATTAATTTATAATTAATTCAATGAGATTTAGAGGAGGGAACATCGGTGACATTGAAGATAATATCGGGAGTTGGTTCGTATAGAATTTGGTACTTTTTTTTTTTTTCACTCTTTAATTAATTAAAGTGAAAATTTTCAATGTTGAAAGTAGTTCATGGGCACGATCATGAGCATTATTGCATGAATTTTTACGTAATTTCTCAACATTTGGAATTTAATCGTTTTTTTTTTTTTTTTAAGTTTTTAATTCATTTAATGGATTCAGTAGGAATTTAGAACGTTATTACGAAAAAAATCACGCGCACAATTAGTATTGTTCTGTTACGTGTACGATGTTGAAGCACCTAACACGATTGCGCCGTCAACCGTGAAAAAAAAAAAAAAAAACTTATCCTCATATTCCGTTACTTTTCATCTCTCTCTCTCTCTCTCTCTCTCTCTCTAGTTAGACGCTGGGCGTTAACGTCATTACCAAAGTTTGCACAAGTGACATATTAGCACCTGTGTAAGAAACTTCCTCGCAGAGTACAGAGAATACACATAGATAAAATATGTAAATGGGCCCATACTGTATTTTTGGAAGCTTTTTCAACGAAATGGAAAAATAAAACTCGCTCGATCCTCGGCCGAATTTTTCTCACTCATTTTTTTTTCTCCATATTATTCATAGAGTGAGTCGAAGTTACTCTTGACGTGGTATTTTGAAAACGTGACAATATCTACTGGCGAAAATATTTCAATATACACGTTCAAATATTTGAACGCGGAAGTCAATAAATTCTTCATCGAGAAAAAAAAAAATATATGACATGAATATACAGAAAGTGTTTCAAATGGTGAAAAATTTCGAGCCTTTCAACGCTGCTCTGAAAAAAAATATATCCGCTAATAAATAATGGATAAGAAATCCCAATATTTGTTTATATTTTATTTCAATAAAATCATCAATAAATAATCGCTTAAAAAATATATTTTTGGTAAATCAAAGTAGATTTGAATTATTATGTCAATAATTGCATTCTATTTCCTGTCCCAATAATTAACGACGAGATCTCGCATTACCAAAATTACATTTCTAAACGTTCAAACGAGCGCGTATTAAATGAAAAAAAAAAAATAGCACATTTCGCATTACTCTCAAACCAGCGAGGTGAGAATCGTTAAATGTTCTTTTGTCCTTCTCACGTGGCTAATTGACTTGCGCAACTAGTAGGAGCAATTATAAAAAATTGCAAGACTAATCTCGTGGTCGTCCTATTGTCAAGGACGATTGTCTTCCATCTCTTGATTGCGCGCTCATAGACGCCCACATGTTGGCATTTCAGGCGTCTCATCATTTTACACGATAAACGCGGGGCAGTTAAACGTTATTCAACCATCGAAATAATGTTCACGTTTTGCCTCATAGACGCGCAAGTTGATCAAACATTTAACGTGTTCAACGTTAAAGTTAATGATAAAAAATTTCGTATTTTTTGTCAAATTAATGAAATGTTTTTTTTTATACTTTTTTTCATTTTTTTTTATTAAGATCCAGAATTTAACTCAAGGCAAAAATGGAGGACACGTGTCTATTCCATATAATCATTTGACCTCGATTCAGCAAATAATACAGTAGAAACTCATTTAACCCCTTTAATAGCAAAACGTCGCGCGGTCACTTGGCCGTAACTGGTCTGCATGCCAGTCAAGGGGTTAAAAGGGGGTTCGGTAAAAATGGCATATCCAAGATAAACATTTGATTTTTTAATGTAATTTAGTTTAAGAGATGATACGTGGATCGTATATACAATTTCCATCAGATATATGTCACATCTTTTTCGAGATATTTAATCATAAAGTTGGTGAATTTAATACGCATGGGTCGGGGGTCAAGTAGGTCGCCTGTACATAGAAATATATAAACGATGTCTAAGCAGTTTTGACGACGGGGTGTGTGCTCAGGCGAGACGACGAGAGCTCAATCAGGACATATATATATATAGCAAAAATCTTTCACGCATTTCCGGTGAAAGTAACCGAGTCACTTATATTTATATGTATTATATATTTAGCCATCAAGCAAATAGCGTAATCGAAAAATTACTCCACGTCATTTTGATTATAGAATAAAATTTAACGTAACTTTTGTTCGCGGCAATTCTTTTCCTATACTGGATCAATACATTTTAAAAAATTTTTTTTTCATCATTCCTTGAATTGATCTCTGGACGTTTACTCACTTTTTTTTCTTCGTTATGTGAATCGTCGTATGTTTTTAATTCGAATCTACGTTATTATGCAGTTTCGTAATTTTTCTCAATTTTCACATTTGTTAGAAAAATCTTTCGGCATATAACTCTGGTTAATCGCCAACTATACGATAATCAAAAGAATAAATTTCCACGAATTATAATCCAGAAAAGTCCTGATGGAAAAATAAATTAAGCAACTTTTTTTTTTAAACAATTTATCGATGTTTAAATTCTCCTACGAGATCAAATATTCACAGTCAAACTGCCTCGATCTAAATAAAAAAAAACTTTTCACACTCCAAGGTATCCGTGATGACGAGAAAACGTAAAAAATAAATAAAAAAAAAATAAAAATATATTACATCAGTTAATCCGATTTTACTGGCAAGTTTTACAACCGTGGAGGAGCAAAGATAAGAGTGTAGGAGAGACCGATAATAATGTCTTCGATGGTAAATGACACAAGATTACTCCACTTCGAGCGTAAAAAAGCATCCAACAATACACTATATTTTATCTCTACAGTTCATCGGGGAATATATATATATATATATATATTTTAAGATCGGTAACAATCCCGGAGCTTAACTGCAATAACGCAACAGAACAGATAAAATTCGAAATAAAAATAGAGACGTAAAAAAAAAAACTTCTACACTGCTTGAGTTAGAGCTGATAAAGTTTCGAATTTTCTGCGCGACTCTCGTGTGTGATTCCCGAGAAAAAAAAAACAAAAAAGAAAAAAATGTTTTTTTGTCGTTTCGCGGTACGTGGCCATGTTGTATTCAGCGCCATTTCGCGTAGAAAAAAAGTTTGGGTTTGGGTTTCGTCGTTTACGACGAAAGAAAATGGAGCACGAGAAACGAGGAGAGCCCCGATGTCTGACGGGAAAGATGGCCATGCGTTGAACGAAGTGAATCGAGAAAAAAAAAAATAGAGCCCGCACATTGTCCACCATAGAAATGAAAGAAGAAGAAAAACGAATTGGATTTCTTTCTATCTTTTTTTTCTATTCTTTTTTTTTTTTTCGTTCCACTCTTTTGGCTGGCATTTTTATCCGCACTCTTGTCTTCAATGCCGAATTCTCTGCTGGTGAGAGACAAGCGCGAGCGCACGAAGAGCTCGAGCGTACGCGGAATAATAATTGAAAGCTCGGACGAGAACGACGACGATTCTCTCTCTCTCTCTCTCTCTCTCTCTCTCTATATATATATATATATATATATATATATATATATATATATATATATATATATATATATATATATATATATATATATATCTTTCTCTCCTTTATACAGTCAAAGTTCCGCGCGCGACGAATGCGAATTAATCTTTGGGAGTTTATCCGGTACGCCGAGAGCTGCTCTCGCCTTCTCTCCTTTTCCTTGCAGCCCATCGTTCGCTCTTTCTCTCTCCCCCTCCCTGCCCTGCTCTGCTCTATGAATGTCGCTTTGCAAGACCCGACAAAATAGTAACGTTCTGTAGTCTGTTTATATAAGTGCGTCTATGTATATGGGCCATTCTATCTCAGCTTGACCAACATTTCTAACCCTGATTTTCTGGATTTGATTCATAATTTTTTATGACCTTCACCCTCGTGAATTGAGTGCATTCAATTTTTTAAAGATTTTTCATGCTTCAAATTCCAGCGTTAAAAATGAATGAATTATTAAGTGTAATAAAATTTAAATATTTGCTAATATATTTTAAATTATGATTATGAAAAAATTAAGACGACGAATTGTTCATTTTGTATATGTCTATGTATATGGGCCATTCTATCTCAACTTAACCAACATTTCCAACCCTGATTTTCTGGATTTGATTCATAATTTTTTATGACCTTCACCCTCGTGAATTGAGTGCACTCAATTTTTTAAAGATTTTTCATGCTTCAAACTCCAGCATTAAAAATGAATGAATTATTAAGTGTAATAAAATTTAAATATTTGCTAATATATTTTAAATTATGATTATGAAAAAATTAAGACGACGAATTGTTCATTTTGTATATGTCTATGTATATGGGCCATTCTATCTCAACTTGACCAACATTTCTAACCCTGACCCTCTTGGATTTGATTCATAATTTTTTATGACCTTCACCCTCGTGAATTGAGTGTACTCAATTTTGTAAAGATTTTTCATGCTTCAAACTCCAGCATTAAAAATGAATGAATTATTAAGTGTAATAAAATTTAAATAGTTGCTAATATATTTTAAATTATGATTATGAAAAAATTAAGACGACGAATTGTTCATTTTGTATATGTCTATGTATATGGGCCATTCCATCTCAACTTGACCAACATTTCTAACCCTGACCCTCTTGGATTTGATTCATAATTTTTTATGACCTTCACCCTCGTGAATTGAGTGCACTCAATTTTTTAAAGATTTTTCATGCTTCAAATTCCAGCGTTAAAAATGAATGAATTATTAAGTGTAATAAAATTTAAATATTTGCTAATATATTTTTAATTATGATTATGAAAAAATTAAGACGACGAATTGTTCATTTTGTATATGTCTATGTATATGGGCCATTCTATCTCAGCTTGACCAACATTTCTAACCCTGACCCTCTTGGATTTGATTCATAATTTTTTATGACCTTCACCCTCGTGAATTGAGTGCACTCAATTTTTTAAAGATTTTTCATGCTTCAAATTACAGCGTTAAAAATGAATGAATTATTAAGTGTAATAAAATTTAAATAGTTGCTAATATATTTTAAATTATGATTATGAAAAAATTAAGACGATGAATTATTCATTTTGAAGTATACTTTCATGTACATTTATAATACTAAAAAAAAATGTCATTGTTTTGAAATATTTTTTTGCTCAGTGTTTAAACTAAAAAAAAAATGATGAGAATCGATTTTTCAAAATTTATGACTTGTCACTTGTTTTTTTTTTCTCCAAATTAATTGATAATTCAATGCTGAAAAACAAGCTGTTTGAGTTATGGCTGATCGTAAAAAATGTATAACTAGTATAAAAAGTATCTTTGAAAAATTGAGTGTACTCTAGTACACTCAAGTACTTGCTCAGTAAGGCGAGAAATTACAAAACGTGTGATCGACCAAACCCGCCAGGTTCAGGGTCAATCAAATGTCACATTGGGATCGAAAGCCCCATAGATGTGTATGGCGTCGAGCACAAGACAATAGTCGTCTGATGGCGAAAACTCGTTATGCTCATGTACTCGATTAAACGTATTCTCTTCTCTATAGCAAAGTTACAACAGTAAAGAGTAGGAAAGGTCATTTTATTTTTGTTTTTTCATTTTTCCCAATTTTTTTCTTCCTCAATTTGAAACTACTTGAGAGCAATTTTTAATCCCATTTTATTTTAAATCATTTCGATTGTGATATGAATTTATCTCACTATTTATTCGTTCCATTGTCTTTTAATTTCTTCAGTTCCCTTAAGAGGGACTATAGTGACTTTTTGAGAATTTTCTCGGGTCAGATGAAACTGGGATAAATGAGCCATCTCTGGACTATCGTTTGAAAAATAACCAAGTGGAATCCTATAAATATCAGTGTAGAAAATAATTATTAGATTTTATAGTTGGGTCTTTCGATTTCACCCTCAATGTAACTCTTAATTTTCCATTAATCCAAAAAATTCCACGCTCGATTCACAGGATGAATAAATCCAAAAAAATTGAGGAAAACACGCGAAAGGATTTCCTCAACTGGCGGAGAAATGGCGAAAGAGAGTGCAGTAAGGGGAATTGGGCTTGTGGGATAAAGAGAAAAATCTCGTAGCGACGAGAAAAGTGTATACGGTCGTTCAGCAGGGGGTAGGTTTCTCCGCTTTGCTTTTCCCTTCGTTCTCTCTCTCTCTCTCTCTCTCTCTCTCTCTCTCTCTCTCTCTCTCTCTCTCTTTCTCTATCTCTCTATCTATCCGTCTTTCTATCTGTCTCCCTCCACGTCCACTGGAGCACCAGCCACAGCAGAGCATATCTAGGGTTGGGCCGAAAATCGATGAGGGTTCTCTCGCGCGCTCGGTGAATGCGACGACGGGCAGCAGCGAGCAGCAAACAGCAGCAGCAGCAGCAGCAGCAGCAGCAGCAGCAAGGGTAGCAGCAGGGGTAGCAGCAGCAGCAGTAGCAGCAATGGGTGTACGCTGCACAGAGATAGACGAACACACGGGCGTGCCGTACAATCTGACATATACACGCGATACAACATTTTCGTTATACCAGCAATGTTGTCCAGGAAGCAAAAAAACCAAAAAATAAATGATAAAGAAGACAAAAAAGAAAAAACGGGATCGAATGTGAATGAGAAAGAAATGGCCAATAACCCAAAACTACGCGAGATAAGGGCATTTCATTAAAAGGAAAGAAACTCCTCATGTCGATGAATGTAGCAGAAAGCGAAAAAAAAACCCAAAACTACGCGAGATAAGGGCATTTCATTAAAAGGAAAAAACTCCTCATGTGTCTATAAATCTAGCAGAAAGCGAAAAAAAAGGGTACCCTGGGCTATAATGGAATGATATTCGAAAAAATAGACTTTTGGCTGACCTGATAAAAATTGACCCCATGGACCAAAGATGAAACTAAGCTTATGGGGCCAAATACGATAAGACTTTATCACAGAATAGTAATAATCAGTAACTGAATATTATTTTTACACTGATGAGCCTGTTATATGAAAGAATGACATTTTATGACATATTATTATTCCATGGCAAAAAAAAAGCATTCGATGGCGAAATTTGCCATATTGTTATTTTGTTACAGGTTTTGTTACTTGTTGCAAATTTTACATCTGATTTTAAGTTTTTTTCTTTTTTTTTTTTCAATTGATCCATCTCGCCCCAGGATACTTTTTTCCAACGCTCATATCTATATCTATCTTTTTCTCGAAGTTAACAACGATAATGAGTGTTGACACAATAGAACGACCTTACTTTGTGGACCAACGGGAATACGATGAGCGTAAATGTTCATTGAGTCGGAGCGGACTGTGTTAAGCAGAGTTGTTATTAGTCTATATATATGCATATAAGGCGCAAAGCTCTCGGGTTTCACTGGAGGATGAAATGCGTATAATTTGTCACACGTGTATTCGTACACACACACATATATATATATATGCATATACAAATATATGAGTATGGATTATGTGCGTTACAGTAACGTCGAGTAAATGATTCAATTACGCACACGCACGATCCTCTCGTTAACCACATCTCAAATGAAATACATATATATATGTATAGTTTGCTAGCTGAGAAACCCACCCTCGATTTTGTGTATACACAAATGTGTGCATATACATATATATATAAATATATATATATATATATATATATGTATATACACACATTTATATATGTATATGTATATGTACGATACATCACTTATCTCTCTTTGTCGAGGAATTTACGAACCAAACCAACGTCAAATTTGGTTATCGGGGCAATGGACTAAAATAGGGGCAATCAAATCACATTGTCTCAAAGCGACATTTCGTTCATCAGATAATGTATCTCCAATTTTCACGTTTTTATACACACCAGCAAAAAATTTTTTTTCATTTCGATCATGCAAAAAAAATTTTATAATATTGGGTGGGAATTTTTAACATTTATGAATGGTACAAAATTTTACTAGGAAGCAATTTTTTTTTTTTTAATTACAACGTTACATCAAAATTAACTCGAGACGAAAGCATTTTTTGGGAAATAAAAAAATTTCAATGAATCTGAAACACTTTTTTATAAATTTTTGCAAAATTCCATATGAACGAAATTTCATAAATATAAAAAGTATTAAAAAAAATATATATACATGTTTTATTTTATATTTTACTTTACTTAAATTTAACCTGTTTCCAAAATATTGATACAATTAACGAAAGTTCACAGTTAAATTTACAAAAAAAAAAAAACCAATTCTCAAAAAATTGTTAATCTCAGAAAATAGTAAGCCTTGGAGTATATAATCTTCACGAAAATTGAAGCATACAATTGTTAAAAAAAAAAATGCAACGCTCGATCGATCGAGACAATTTAAATGCACAACTTTTATTTATAAAAATTGACAGATACGGAGAAATTTGAGGACCTTATGAAGATTTATTAACGAAATGTTAAAATTAATGACAGCATGAGCAGTTAATTTAGCAAACATTAAACACAAAACGGTAAAACATGACAAGGAGAAAATAAAAAAAATTACTTAATTCACGAAACAAATGGAAAATGGACATATAAATAAATAAATAAATAAATAAATATTTTTAGGTGACAAATTGTGCCGTAGAGGGGATTATCAGTGGGCAAAAATTGTATAGATTCACGGGTCGGATCGACGAGCTCACTAAAAGCTCCTATCTGCCTCTTTTTTCTCATTCACGAGTGTGAATTTGTTCTCTCTGAATTAATATCGTACCGCTGTCTATGTATGTTTTTTTTTATCCTCGACCGTTCACCATCTCGACATTCAATTAGCGCACTGTGTAATTTCAGTTCACGGGCAAAGTGAATTACCATCCCATTACGAAACATCCCCAACGACGTTGTTACTTTTATTTTTTTTTGTTTTTTAATTTCACTATACATGAACGACGTACAGAGATATAAAGAAGAAACAGAAAAAATTAAAGAGAAAAAATAAAAATTGTCGTTGTGTTCGCCGGGGCTTTCCGGAGTGCAAAAATTAAAAATTATACGCCTCGAGTAAAAAAGTGAAAAGTAGGCGGCAAATGAGAATAAAATAATTAAGAGAGAGAGAGAGAGATGAAGATAGGGGAAAACCCGAAGTTGGTCTCCAGCGGTAAAATTTATTTTCATTACTTTATTCCTTAATTCGGATAAGAGAGGTTGAAAAACGTATCGAATTCTTGATTAAAAAAAAAAAAAAACGTCTATACTCTCTCTTGTTTTCCGCGAATTCACGACGATAAAAAATTGTCTCATTTTGTCATTATGCAGCAAGAATTTTTAATTAAATTTTTTCAACCTTTTTTTTTTTTTTACTTTTGTGATATTCGCATGGAAAAAAAAAATGAGCTGACATGCGCGATCGTAAAGAGTTATTTGCCTGTTTTTAACTCGTTTTTTTTTTTTTTTTCCTCCTCGATAACAAAACTCTGTGTGAGCTATGCGAGCAGTCTTGTCTACCTTGTCTATGCAAATCAAAATGTAATAACTCGTTCGCGAGTGCAAGTGTGAGTGCGATAATAAAACGCTTCAGAGTACCTCAACGAGGAAATGTGCATGTGGCGGAAATAATACACGTGTGTATTACAGATACTCCATGCATCTATTTTCAATGAATTTTTTATCCGGGATTCTCAGTATGAGGATGAAATAATGGCATTCGATCAAAAAAATCATTAAAAAAAAATTATAGAAACGATAATAATAATTAATTAATAATATAATAATTAATATAATAATAATAATAATTAATATAATATAATTAATTAATATATAATAATAATAATTAAATAAGTCGAACGAGTTTCAAAAAACGTTTCGAGATTGCAAAAAAAAATATTTTTCAACAGAGATCATACTGAAAAAATTCTAAAATAATTGACAAAACATCCGACCACATATTTTTCCAAAAATTTGCGGATAACGATCGAACCGATTTAAAAAAAACAAAAAATAAATTAAAATGGGTAAAAATTATAATTGCCAATGATTATGATGGCCATTAATTTGATAAAAATTGCGAAATATGTTTAAAAAAAAAAAAAAAAGAAGAGTGTAATATATGCACGTAGATCGAACTCGTAATAACTAATCGTGGATTAAAAATTGACCTTCTATTCGATCGCCTCGAGCGACATAAACAAGTTTTTCTCTATGCGCATATAACACACACGAGAATTTTTTACTCTACAATGTATCTATATATATGCGAGCATAAAGCATATATATATATATATGTACGTATGTATCCGCGATGTATCGCATATTATGTGTGTTGTGTGGCTTGCTCCACTTTCCCATTTCATATTCGCTATTGATTATCGAAAAACTAACGTCTCTTGGGCTCTTGGGGTCTGGCTACGTCGACGAAGAACGCGGAAAAGAACGTGCTCGTCGTCATACTAGAGAATTCAGTACTATCCTATATATATATTTTCATGTATGAAGAATCCTCGGCTCACATTTAACGCTGTGCACATACGAGAAGGAAAACTCTCTGAACTCCTTGCTTAAAATAAATAACGTATTTGTGCGTGATTTTCTCGAGAAAAATAACGGATACGTGGATGCATTTTCGTTTTTTTTTTTTTTTTTTTTTTTAAACGGAAAATCCACACGAGATATGGTTAAATTTTTTTTTGAACGTTATTGATTATTAAAATAAAAAATAAAAATTGTCCAAAGAGTACGTATAGATAAAAATAATTCCTCGGAATTACTCGATTGATCCACAATCAGCTTGACCCTCTGTGACGCATTTGAATTCGAAGAAATATTAAAATAAAATTCAATTGCAACTGAATTTCATGCAGTTACAATGATATGATGAGAGCAAAGATGGGACATGCGTCAATGATAAGAGTCGTCTGTTTCTGTACACGTAATGTAAGAGAACGTGATAATATATTTTTAAACGATTCGTCATAGCACAAATTAAACGATGATCGATGAAATATTAAAATTCAATTTTTTTCCTCGATCAAAATGATTGATGATTCTCGTGCTGGTTATATAAATTAAATATTAAGCAAAATAACGAAAAAGTAATTGAATTTTTTTTCGAAAAACATTTCATATGCCTAAATTAATTACTGATCCAATAATAATAATAATAATGATAAAAAATAAAAGTAACAACAATAACGTTAATATTTTTCTACACTTAAAAAAACAGAGAGAAAGTAGTTTTTTTTCTTTTATCACCCAATCAAATATATTGAAAAAAAATAATCATAAATAAATTCCAGTTAATCGGCGATGGTACAATTATTTATAATAATTATTTTACAACAGGACTTTATAACTATGGGGCATCTTGTTGGACGATAATAAAGAAGTAAATTGTAAATGAGCGTGCGGAAATGGCTGATCGCGAACCAAAAAGCCTCTTAACTCTTGTGGAATACCCCACATACATTATGTATATATTATTTATCTAACCGTGTGCCGTGAAACTCCGAAATTTCGCGCAACAATCCTCGCTAAAGCCCCAAGTCGGGTATGTAAACGTTGCATAATGGAAAACGCTCGGTGAAGATTCACCCCCCCCCCCTCTCTCTCTCTCTCTCTCTCACTCCCCCTTTGTAGCCCGCAAAAAGCTCTCACTACACGTTGAGCTTCGAGCTCGCGCGCGATATCGTGCATAAGAAACGAAGATTATTTTAGCGCCCCCAAGCGTTCGCGTCCGATTATACACGCCGGAGCTTCGACGAAGGGAAAAAGAATGAGAAAAAAAAAATTTGCCTGACATCCCTGAGCTTCTCTACTATTTTTCTCTCTCTCTCTCTCTCTCTCTCTCTCTCTCTCTCTCTCTCTCTCTCTCTCTCTCTCTCTCTCTCTCTCTCTCTCTCTCTCTCTCTCTCTCTCTCTCTCTCTCTCTCTCTCTCTCTCTCTCTCTCTCTCTCTCTCTCTCTCTCTCTCTCTCTCTCTCTCTCTCTCTCGTTCTAGCACACTTTTTTCTTGATCGCGCCTCGCGCGTTTGTTTTCTCACTCTCAAGCTTTCACCCCCCTGCCCCTTTCTCTCTCTCTCTCTCTCTCTCTCTCTCTCTCTCTCTCTCTCTTTCTCTGTGTGATGATAGAAAAATATATATAATATATAGTGATCCTTTTTCCGTTAGCTCTTTCTCTTATACTCTTCATGAGAGAAAAAGAGAAAGAGCGAGAGAGAGAGAGAGAATAGTAAACGTTCATCGCGCGTTTCCATACTCCCAGCTAACATTTCGCGCTTTTCCATGGAGATTTATGACACCAGTGGCCGTCGTGTGGCTGCGTCACCAACACATTTTTTTCCACTCTATATCCCATATATATATATATATATATATATATATATATGGGATGGGATATAATATGTAGCTGACAATTTTTTTTTTTTCGTTCTGTGCTTTTCTCTCGTATGAAAATGTTGCCCCTCACACATACGTATATTCCTATATGCCCGTATTTTCACTTTTTTCATCTAGCTACCATTGGATATTTGCACACACCTCGTCGCTGGTCCACCCCCACACTCTCTAGTCCCTTCACTCATTTTCACATTTTTACATTGCCCTCCTCCATCGTTATATGTCACGATATGGTTCGTGAATGCGAACACTTCGATCTTTAAAAACCATTTTTTTATTTTTTTTCTATAAATAAAAAGTGTGAACAATGAAATGACGAAATGCAAGAGAAAAATGCTGCGATAGAAATGATTTTTTTTTTTTTTTTTTTTTTTTTCGATTTAAAGCGTAAAAAAATTGATTTCATAATGAACTCCATTCGATTAATATGTACATCGAAATATTATACGTATAAATTGACATCAAAGAGTTAACATGCGCAGTCTTATAAAGACAATAAAAAAAAAAAAAAATCTATATTATACACGAAAATTTGGACAAGCAGAAAAATTCATTGCACAGATTGCCATGTCACGTGGTGTTCCTTCGCTTCCAGCCATTATATACATATATATATATATATATATAGTAAACAGGCGATAAATCGATGTACATACATTTCAACCCAAATCTTAAAAATAACATGGACTATCGCTCATTCACGATATTATATAGCGGGAAGCGATTCAGCATTTTAGTATTTTTCTGCGTGTAAAATTACGAAAAACAATGATGAGAAAGTAAAATGTGTAAATTTCAATTTGTCCCTTATTTTCGCTTCAATATATATCTCTACAATAACTCCCCGAAGAACTTTGGATTTAAAAAAGTTTAGCTTTGCCATAAATTTTTTAAAACTTGACTCGGGTATATTGCCAACGACAGTGGCGCCATAAAAAAGTCAGTTAAATCTTCGCAACTCCGAGAGTCTCTCACACACTATTTTATCGTGTGCTCAGTTCTCTCGCTCTCTCCCTCTCTCTCTCTCTTTCTCGATCTAACCGCAGACATATCTAAACAAGATCTTTTTTTTTGCGCAAGTCTCGAATGTGTGTGTATATATATATATATATATATATATATATATATATATATATGTATATATATACATTCGAGACTTGAGTAAATAATATATATAGTTAACAAAGTTTAAGTATAATAAATTTATAAATATAGATAGCGGAAGTTTTAGGATATATACGGTGTATGACCTCGTTCGAACCCTAACCTGTATCGATTACGAAATTTCGTGCACATTTGGGGCACAGATGCATAAACAATTGAGAAAAAAAAAAAAACATTGACATAGAGCAAAGTTAATTATATCCTTGTCTCGTTCTCGCATTAATGGGCATTAAAGGCAAAAAAAAAAAATTGAGCAATTGAATAAAAGTTTAACTGCTCAATTTTTTAAATATCTTCTTATCATTTATCATTTATGAAAGACAAAATAGCGTATAATACGAAAATAATGAAAACGATATTTTTTATCCATTATGTGCAAATCGATAAAAACAAAGAGAGAAAAAGACTTTTTTATAAAACGGTAATAGAAGGGAAGGATCTAACAGGAAAATAAGAAGACATGCATCGACGGATATTTTCCTTCAACTTTACATGTTTATTCATGATGCGGACCCCCTCCCTGGGGGCTAAGTGCAGGATGATAGTGCGAAGAGTGCAAAGAGAAGATAGAAAAGGTTGGAGGAAACATAAGCTTCGTACCAACGAGGCAATATTCTGTAATGCAGAGTTACAGCACTCTCCATATACATCGATAACGATTCTCCCCCCCCCATCTCTCTCTCTCTCTCTCTCTCTCTCTCTCTCTCTCTCTCTCTCTCTCTCTCTCGCTCTCTCTTTCAAAGGTCTACAAAGCTCCATAGATATACAGGAAGCGTTTATCTATCGTATGGATCAGTACGAGGACGAGTATATACGTATATATATATATATATAGGTCTATCGCTATATCTACCTTTTCATTATAATGTGCCTGACTAACATGCCTATTCCGATCGGCCATTCATCCGATTATTATAGCCGGAATTTCGTGATAATCATAATAATAATTGATGATTACGAAGCAAAATTAATTGGATCAGCGATCCAATAACCTGATATGGAAAATTAGGATTTAATAAATTAGAACAAAACAGAAAAATGTCATTCAAAATATATTTAAAAAAAAAAAATTTATAGTAGATAAAAAATGTTTTTGAATGAAATAAAATTAATTTTGATATTAATTGCGTAATTTTCAGCTTCACCGAATAAATTTTGTTTAACGAATGGACAAAGTAATAATTAAGACCGAAGGATAAATCGAGATAGATCGAATAAAAATATGTAAAACCATTTGAACAATCTCAAAAGAGAAAATGAACAGTTTGATAAGTTCTCTTCAGCCAAAACCCAATATTATGGTAGACAAGCGAGTTTTAAACTGACAAAATAGGGAAATTGCGTAGCTTTTGGGTAAAACCGCAACGTGGTGGTTAACTCTGTTGCACATCGTCTCAAACTTGACTGCTTTCCCATCCCTCACAATACTTTTTCCTATACATATATGTTGTGTGTGTATATATATATATATATATATATATATATATATATATATATATATATATATATATATATATATATATATATATATATATAAATCGAATTTAGAGTGTATCACACTTGTACATATATGTATGTATATGTACATATATATCCATATATCTACTCATATGTACAAGTAATGCGACAAGGATTTTGACATTTATAGAATTGAACGGAGAAGATGATTGAATGCGAAAAATCGAATTTATAAATTCGATTTTTCGCATTCAATGATCTTGGTTCAATTCTATAAATGTCAGAATCCTTGTCGCTTGAGGTCTTCTTGGGAAATAAAAATTGATATATATATACATATTATGCGATTGCTGGATATGCCAAAAATGTCTGATACACTTTATAAAGCAATACCGTGACATTGCACGTGACAATGACACGAAACGGGAGTATCAAACTTGACTGCTTTCCCATCCCTCACAATACTTTTTCCTACATATATGTTATATAAATATAAATCGAATTAAGAGTGTATTACACTTGTAAATATATGTATGTATATGTACATATATATCCATATATCTACATATATACATATATCCATATATCCACATATATACATATATCCATATATCCACATATATACATATATGTACGCATATGTACAAGTAATGCGACAAGGATTCTGACATTTATAGAATCCTTGTCGCTTGAGGTCTTCTTGGGAAATAAAAATTGATATATATATATGTATATTATGCGATTGCTGGCTATGCCAAAAATGTCTGATACACTTTATAAAGCAATACAGTGACATTGCACGTGACAATGACACGAAACGGGAGTATCAAGCTTGACTGCTTTCCCATCCCTCACAATACTTTTTCCTACATATATGTTATATATATATAAATCGAATTAAGAGTGTATTACACTTGTAAATATATGTATGTATATGTACATATATATCCATATATCTACATATATACATATATCCATGTATCCACATATATACATATATACATATATCCATATATCCATATATCCACGAAAAATCGAATTTATAAATTCGATTTTTTGCATTCAATGATCTTGGTTCAATTCTATAAATGTCAGAATCCTTGTCGCTTGAGATCTTCTTGGAAAAAAAAATTGATATATATATACATATTATGCGATTGCTGGATATGCCAAAAATGTCTGATACACTTTATAAAGCAATACCGTGACATTGCACGTGACAATGACACGAAACGGGAGTATCAAGCTTGACTGCTTTCCCATCCCTCACAATACTTTTTCCTACATATATGTTATATATATATAAATCGAATTAAGAGTGTATTACACTTGTAAATATATGTATGTATATGTACATATATATCCATATATCTACATATATACATATATCCATGTATCCACATATATACATATATACATATATCCATATATCCACATATATACATATATGTACGCATATGTACAAGTAATTCTATAAATGTCAGAATCCTTGTCGCTTGAGGTCTTCTTGGGAAATAAAAATTGATACATATATATGTATATTATGCGATTGCTGGATATGCCAAAAATGTCTGATACACTTTATAAAGAAATACAGTGGCATTGCACGTGACAATGATACGAAACGGGAGTATATATGGAGTGAAAATATATGTGGAAGATTGATTTTTCGTAGCAAGTGGTGAGAAAAGTGTTTCAACCAAGGGCAAAAATTCGATGAACAAGTCGTCGGGTACTCGCTCACACTTACACACACACACACGAACTAGACGAAAAACGATCGTGTGATGAATGCTTAGAATACCAGTGGAATAGTTGTCTGTTATTGGTATATGGAAGAAGGGAGAAAACGAGGGGAGGGGGGAGGGAGAGAGTCCGTGCCAGTTTCATCGCTTCTGGCTTATACGCTCTGACAGGCTACTCCAGAAAGATCTGGGGGGGATTCACGGTGAGGTTTGGCCAAACGAAGTGCCACTGCACGATAGAAGTTTCAACTCGATTGGCATTTGAACGCAGCACGAGAAAATCCAGAGAGGTGGCAGCGCAGAATAAGGAGAAGAAGAAGAAGAAGAAGAAGAAGGAGAAGAGGAGGAGAAGAAATTGGCGGTCTGTGTATCTGGTCGTAGCGCGGCTCAGAGACGCGTCTCAGGCCACGCTCTCTTACTATACTTTCCTGCTGGGTGTCGGAGAGACCGAATAATCGATAAGGTTCTTCCCAACGCTCGAAAGTTCCGAGAGCCACGAAAAGCTGAGCTGAATTTCTCGCTGATCCTCTCGTTTGTATGTGTGTGTGTGTGTATTTGTGTGTATTGGCGCGCGCAGACTCTACGAAGGGTTGCCATCAACAGTTTATATACTTCTGGGTGATGGTTGAGGCTGAGTTTTCCCACTTTAATTTTTTTACGTCGGCTCATTATTTATTTATTCCAATATTAGAAAAATAATTTACAATTTTCAGGATAACACAATATCCATTATTATAGATTATATTATCCAGTCATTATAGTATTATTATTATTATATATATATATATATAATAATACTATAATGACCGGATAATATAATATATATATATATATATATATATATAATATATATATATATATATATATATATAATTATATATATATAATTATTTAAATGGAACAAATTTTACTTTTTACATCAAATCTATTTCTTCATCACGAATTTTATACTCTCGATAATCGTACAAATTCATTCAATTAGTTACAGAGTAGACCATCTGAGGTAAATATTAAATCAAGATTAAATAATCGATTAATTTCAATCAAACTTCATTAAAATGAAATAAAAATTATTCGATGAAAAATTTGAAAAACAAAAAAAAAATACGAAACCCGTACGATTGCGAATAAAGGCTGAGCTGAATTTTTTCAAAAAAAAAAAATGAAAAAACCATTTCGAAACGTTTGAGATATCGAGCATGAGAATTAGGCCACAAGTGGCCAAATTATCAATCAGGCATGCATGCATGATTGATATAAACGACTCTCGCACTAATTATTATTTTTTCCTCAAAGACGAAATCTCAATTATTTTTTATAATCGCAAGTTAACGTTTTATCTTCGACCATATTCCGAGTATTCGCGCGATAATATTCTCGTTTATGTTATCGGCAATTTATGTTTGCAATAATTCACGGACTTATTTGCATAAGTCCATGAATTATTGCAAAAATATTCGCATATGAGTTGCTAACTCATTGTCTGTCAATATATCTTCAAGTGGCTTTAAGGGGTCCTTTAAATCGATGGGCTAATGATTCATGGATTGACTATAGCAGCGAGTAAACACGTGAAATTTTGTGTGTTTATCTTTTTGTGCTGTACGTACGAGTGTCTGTGAAATTCTGTCCTGGTATCTAAAATTTTCTTTAAGGGTCCGAGTTTCGCACCATCGAGAAATCCGAAATCGTTATTATTTTTATCATTTTTTTTTTTTTTCTTCATCTCAAATGACCTATTAATTTTATTATTTTCCATTAAAATTATTTACAAAAATATTACGTGAAATTAAAAAAAAAAAAAAAATATACCGAATAAACGAGAGATAACTCATCACATCCTCGAAGAGCTCTCCCAGGAGTAACTCGAGCCCGCGACGAACTTTTATGCATATATATATATATACACACACACAGAGATTACTCTCTCGTTTCATCTCATTTATTTTCCCATGTACTCCTGTTACCATGCACATCTCCCGTGTGCTCTCCACTTACTCTCCGTTTTAATTATCATATTGAATTAGAGCGTAGGAAAAGCTCGCACTTAATGTGACGCTTAAACTTCTCTTTGTAATCGTATATATATATATATATATATATATATATATATATATATATATATATATATATATGTGTGTGTGTGTTGGAGTACTTCGCGAGCAGCTGTTATTCGCCAGACAAGATGTAATTCAATTATAGCACAGCCAGAGAAAGAATGAGAGAGAGAGAGAGAGAGAGAGAGAGAGAGAGAGAGAGAGAGAGAGAGAGAGAGAGAGAGAGAGAGAGAGAGGAAGAATGAAAGATACACGTAAACTTGCAAAGTTCACGTTACGTCATTGAGACTCGGGATAAAAACTTATTACACGAACATTATTTAAGAAAATTTCTTTGTCATATTTTCTCGTCTTTCATCTCTTTCACATTTACCAATTAAATTAAAATAATTTCCCAAGTTCATCCGAGCTCGTTTAATTAATTTTCCAATCCTTGTCAATGGCTGGGCGATGAAAATTGGCGAGAAATGAAATGAGACAGAAAATGAAGAATTTCAAATATCCTCGCGATTACTTATGGCCTTCATTGTTAAGTACATCGCGAGCCAAGAAATATATATATATATATATAGATATATTTATATTACGTGTTTTTGTCTGTGTGTGTATGTTAAATCCGATGAAGCGTCACGTGCGCTTCTGTCGTCTCGCGTTCCTCAGGACTGTCAAACCCACATTTCCTGATGCTATTAGCATACACGAGAAGAAATATATATATATATATGCATGTGTGTGTGTGTGTGTGTATACGCCAAATTCGATCTAAATCAACCTAGATTCGCTTCGGGAGCCGGAAGTGTGAGTTTATTTCGTCAAAGACGAGACTGACGGGCGCAGCATATGCGATTTGAGAATTCCTTAAATTCCCCATTTTCCATGCTTTTATATATTCCAGTTTAATGATTCTCGTAATTCGATTATTCATAATAAAATTGAATTAAATATAAAATTTTATTTGATTTTTCTATTTGTATTTTGATGCTTTTTAAAATAAAATAAAAAAAAAAAAATTCTCCCATTTTCTCGTTTACCGTTTCCTCATTTAATTCTCAATTTTCATTCCCACTCTCGGACCCTCGAGAACTTTCAGAGACTCGCTCACGTTTATTCAGCTCCATTTATAAATAAGCCAGCGGCACGGAGAATAAGAGTGAGAGAGTGAGAGAGGGAGGGAGAGAGAGAGGGAGAGAGTGAGAGAGGGAGAGAGAGTGAGAGAGAGAGAGAGAGAGAGAGAGAGAGAGAGAGAGAGAGAGAGAGAGAGAAAGAGAGAGAGAGAGGAAGGGGAAAGACACGAAACAACGACGACCGCGAAGACGACGAATTTGTACACCCTCAAGAGCTTGCAGATCGTTCGAAAAATTCTACGCAACTAGGGCATGAAAGTTTTCAACTTATTTACCAGAGCTTAATGTAATATATATATATATATATATATATATATATATATATATATATATATATATATATATATATATAACATATATATATATTGACCCAAGGAGGCTGTTGACAATCTTCAATGTATTTTTTGGGTTATTACACGAAGTGAAAAAAAGAATTTGAGAGATAACAAAAATATTGACGAAATAACGAATAAACTTGACTCGACCTTACACGACTTTTTTTTTTTTTTTTTTATTACTTTTTATAAGAAATTGTATCCACGCTTTGAAATAAAAATGAATAAATTCGTCGTGGGAAAAGACGAAGAAAGAGTTTTCGTTATCTCGTGAAATATAAAACGAGGGAATGGTCAAATTGCTTTCGATTTTCTTCTCCCTATTTCGGCCTCCTTTTTTCTCTCGGCTTCTCTCAAATATCCCCGGATTGGTCCTCTATATATGTATATATACACACAGACACACATATATATATATACACTCGACAGTGGGATATACTCTTTCCTAATCAGAAAATCCTTCACGAGTGTCGGTGAAAGCTCTGGCTCGCGATGAGGTCGATAAAGAACCACCGCACGTTTCACTTACTCTATTTATCCGTCGACGAACCTCGTTAAATCCTTTTCCCCTACAATTCATACGAAATTCAAGACTACGAAAAATCAGACAAGAAAAAATCGTGATAATGAAAGATTTTTCTCATTTACACTTCTGAGAAAAAAAATTGACAAATTGGCACAGACGAAAAATCAATCAAGACCTGCAATATTGTCTGATCACGTTTTCTCCCTCCATTGTCTCGAATTGTCTCGAGAAATCGGTTTGGTTGAGATTTGAGAAACTACGAAGATTAAAATAAAAAAATAAAATTATTCATCGATATCTTAGCAATGAGATCATGAAATATTTATCTTTATATATATATATATATATATATATATACTTCGAAACGTTTGTAAAAGTGGCAATTTTATGGAGCTTTTTGTAATTAATTTAACCAGCTGAAACATTCGCAATCAGAAGTATGCTACGTTTTAAAAGTAGAAAAAAAAAATTATTAATTTTTAACGGCTTTTCAGGAAAAATATAGTCTTAATAAACTTGAATGCGATTTGAACCGTAAAAAAAAAAAACATTTTCTTTAAAATGCAATTTTGTTCTGATTTAAAAGTAATCGTGGTATCTCATGTAATATAAAATAAATTCATCAGAGTTAGCTAAGAGCCCTTTGAAGCACATGGCGCGCGTTCCATGTACGAAAAATATTTTTCAAGTGAAAAATAACGTACAAGCTTGGAATAAACGTTGAAAATTAAAATTGAAAAATTCTCAAACTTATTAAACTTCTAAGAATATCATACAAATTTGTTTATAATTCATTCAGCCATATGAAAAATATACTCCTTTAAATGAGATACTATATATTTTTTTTTTTCATATTTCATTCCGCGATTACAATTTTAAATGCAGTGCAGTATACAGGGTGTCCCATTTTAAATGATACACTTGAATATTTCGAAAACGATTCGTCGTATCGAAAAACGGTTCGGATCAAAGTTGTAAAGTTTCAAGGGGGACATCAAATGGTAAAATCCGTTCAAAGTTAGATGGCGCCACTTTTGAGAAATTTGTATGGCGGCCATTTTTTTTAATGGAATTCGTTTTTTTTCCCGATATCAAAATTATAGCTGGTTTCAAGACGAATCCAACGAAAAAAAAAACAATATCCTAGCTTCAAGGATACCGGAGTTATGACGGTTCAAAGTTACACGCAGCCTGCTAGTGCGCGGCGCCTCCTCGCAGGCGCTAGCGCACTGGGAGGCGCCTAAGCCATCAAACACTTGTGCGGCGGCGTGGAACTTTGAACCGTCATACCTCCGGTGTCCTTGGAGCTAGAAACGTTTTTTTTTTTTCGTTCGATTCGTCTTGAAACCAGCTATAATTTCGATATCGGAAAAAAAATCGAATTCCATTTAAAAAAATATCCGTTATATGAATTTCTCGAAAGTGGCACCATCTAGCTTTGAACTGATTTCACCATTTGATGTCCCCCTTGAAACCCTACAACTTTGATATGAACCGTTTTTCGATACAGCGAATCGTTCTCGAAATATGCAAGTGTATCATTTAAAATGGGACACCCTGTATATATATATGTGTGTATGTAAATACACAGTAAAAAGAATTCCATCCCATACACACGATGTGGATTAATTTTTTTGCCATCACCGTTCAGCTATTCAAAGAAATCGCTCATAAATTAATTAAATTAATTAAAATAAATGGAGGTGGGGTGGGGGGGGGGGGGGGGGATCCAGTAAAACTTTATGCTTGATTCTCTACGGACTGAACAACCCTACAAATAGGGCACTCCTGACCGCAGAATATTAAACTTGAGTATTAAATATTATTATTATTATTTACAAAAAAATCTGCAAAAAAAAAAATCTTGTTTCTCTCTCATTAGAATTTTTACCATAAAATGAAACGCTTATAAAACTTTTTTTTGGAGAAGACTCATCAACCGGAAGCTTTCGGAATTTTTCCCAAATGACACTCGATTGTTCGAGAATGCACGAATGACCATTAATTGATTGGGATCAATTTTTGTTATTATCAATTGAGTTCAAAATAATATTGTTTACCTCTGGGTCAAAAATTTTCGCACATTTTACTAAGAATTGATTGAATAAAAAAAGAAGCTTAGTGTTAATTATAACATCGCAATTTTTTGCTGTACTCCATGGGGATAATATATAATTTAATTATAAAAACGAAAAAAACAAAAATTGATCGAAAAATCATTTACACATATAGCTAAAGTGAAATTTTTTCTGAACTAACAGGATACCTATATATATATATCTGTTTACCACCCGTGATTTTTCCAGTAACCAGTAAATCATGCGTCGCACACGGGCTTTAATTAAAATGTACTTATAGGAGCTCCACGCTCGAGACTCTTATTTCGTAGAATTGAACGAGATGATGATGAGGGCGCAGAGCGGGTTGGCTGAAAACATTCACCGACTCCACCTGAAGTCTCGCGAGCCGAGTTAGAACCAGCTCTCTCTCTCCCTCTCTCTCTCTCTCTCTCTCTCTCTCTCTCTCTCTCTCGCTCTGTGTTTGTGTGTGTGCGTACGTGGGTCCGTGTGGAGGGGGGGAGGACTTATACACATATAATGGTGGTACAGGAAAGAGAGACGAGGAGGCGAGATAGAGAAGAGAATTCCAACCGGTCAAACTGCTCTCTCGTTTTCTCGCTCCCTCGCACTTTCACTCTATCGCACCATAAGAAAACTCTGACTCACACTATATATATATATATGTATGTATGTATATGTATATATACATATATATATACATATATATATACATGTATATATATATATATATATATATATATATATATATATATATATATATAAACATATATATATACATACATATATATATGTATATATATGTATATATATATATGTATATACATGTATATATAACATACACAGATCGTCTTTGGCTCGGTCACTATCCTCGTTTATCTGTCACGTTGCAAAACCTTCTGTCTCTCTTCATCCTTATACGTTATAAATCCACAGACACAATTTTTACGTTGATTTTACACCAGCTATATATGCATCGCGAATAGTGCGCGTGCATTAAAGGAACGGGCGAGAGATTCTAGACCTCTCGCAGCATCCTCGCGTGCACGATACACGCGTCACAATCCTTCCGCAAGGCTCGAGATGAGAAATCATCTCGTATATATGGAAAATCAACTCGCAGAATCGCATTTCTCAAAAAAAAAAAAAAAAACAATAATTGCCAATAAATATTCGTAAAAAAAAAAATTTATCATTCACGAATATTTGCCAAAAAAAATTAATTTTAATAATATTATAATGTATTGAATTAATTCAAATAATTTTGAATTATTTTTTCAGGAAAGATTTTTTAATTTTTATCCACCATCGATAATAATAATTAGTTCATTTTTATCCAACAATATAATATTGTTAATGAGTTATTTTTATTGTTATATTCTTTGTTTATTGAAACGTGAAAAATTGTAAAAAAAAAAAAAAAAAGAGAATGTTTTTAAAACGAACGTGAATTAATTCTGTTCCTCGTGTCTGATATATATATATATATATATAAAATATAATTTAGGCATTTCATGACATTGCATAATGAAGATATTATCGGAGAAAAAAGCGTGCAAGAGACAGAAAGGATCGTTTCGTTTGCGCAATCTGGGATTTCGAATTGCCTGCTCGAGATGTCAAGTACAAGCGCACCCCCCCCCCCCCCCCTCCACCTGCCCAATGCCCACCCGCTCGCCGTCCCAGGTCATGTATGGGGCATTCGCAGAACAATCATCAGTGCCATGACCCCCGGACCATTTTAATATTTTTTCTTCTCCTTAGACTTTATGGCAAAACAAAAAAAACTCCAAATCAATTTGTAGATTTTTTTTTTTTTTTTTTGAAAATACTTCTGGGCCTTATTGACGAAATATTGTTCGATCTCGTCGATTATTCAACTTGACGAAATTATTTTATCAAATGATTTTTCGTCAATAATTATTTATATCAATAACGATTTTATTATTTATTCATTTATATAAACTAAAAATTTTGCAGTAGTAATTATTTAAAAAAAATATCTGAGGCCTCACCAATTTGCCCTGACTGCCCCATATATATATATATATATAGTGTACAAATATTGCTAGAAGGATAGTAACGGTACCGGAGACGTTACATATTAATACGTAAGATCAACCAAAAACTCTCAAAGAAATATTCAGAGAGATCGTGCTCGAATCGACAACGAAATAATCTCAATTCTACATTTTATATACATCACAGGAATTCGTCACACTTTCCGGTGGAATCGATACTTTTTTTTTTTGCCTTTTCTCTTTTTTTTTTTTTTTTTCTGGTTCCCCATTATCTGCAAAAGTCGTGCCCGAAAAATCCCATGGGATTGAAGTATGGAAAATCGAACGAGGCACTACCGCGGTGACGAAATGTCGCGACCACGTCGATGGAGAAAAAAAAAAAAAAAGTCACTTCGAATTTATACATCAGCTGACACGCGTGGATATATATATATATATATATGAGGAAAGCTCGACGAGTTGGGATCGACCAACTGCAGGGAAACGTGCAATGCGACAAGGGAATGTTGGCTTGTTCGTGTCTCGCTTAGGAAGGGCGGAAAAAATGGCACCATTTTTTATTGTGCACTATAGCCATGTAAAAATCGTTCGTACTATAATTATAAATAAAAATAATATATCTTTTTATTATAATTCTTAATTTTCATAATTACTTTAATTACTATTATTGCAATTATTTTATTAAATATAAAAAAAGATAAAATTATTTCTCCCTTCGTTTTTTATATTAAGTAGCAATAAATTTATGCATTTAGCGCAATTACGTATTACAATAGTCAACTCATTTTAACAAACTCATTTTTGTATTGTACACTACAGCCATGTAAAAATCGTTCGTACTATAATTATAAATAAAAATAATATATCTTTTTATTATAATTCTTAATTTTCATAATTACTTTAATTACTATTATTGCAATTATTTTATTAAATATAAAAAAAGATAAAATTATTTCTCCCTTCGTTTTTTATATTAAGTAGCAATAAATTTATGCATTTAGCGCAATTACGTATTACAATAGTCAACTCATTTTAACAAACTCATTTTTGTATTGTACACTACAGCCATGTAAAAATCGTTCGTACTATAATTATAAATAAAAATAATATATCTTTTTATTATAATTCTTAATTTTCATAATTACTTTAATTACTATTATTGCAATTATTTTATTAAATATAAAAAAAGATAAAATTATTTGTCCCTTCGTTTTATATATTAAGTAGCAATAAACTTATGCATTTAGCGCAATTAGATATTACAATAGTCAACTCATTTTAACAAAAGGAATATTAACTCTGAAAAATTCTTAATCTCGTTATATATATATATATATATATATATATCGAGACCAATCTAAAAAAAATTATTAACGTAGTTGCTCAAGTTGGATCGACTTTATACCACAGACACTTTACGGTTGTCATAAATTTTCGTTAAAGTTTTAACAACTTTGTGCTTTGGTTCATAGTCTCTCCCACCCCTGACCCCTTAAGTACATTGTACTTAAAAAAAAAACCTTTTTTCCAGTCTCGCCCTTTTTTTTCGATAATATTCCCTATGTGCATGCAGGTTTAACCGAGCAAAATAGCATGTAGCCTGTTTTCGTGCTGTTAATATTCCAGATATCATAATTTTATCTGAATTCACGACAGATTTTATTTCTCATAAAATAAGAAAGGAATTTTGGCATATCAAGAATTTTTTACGTGTAGCAAATATCTGTTAAAGAGTCATTAAAAAAAAATAAAAGTCCACAAAAACAAGATGGCGATTTGATATTTATAATGGCTGAACGTGAGTAGTAACAAAACTGGCCACCGCGCGCGCTAGTGGTCTCAGCTTCGCCATTGTGCAGACAGCGAAAAATACTCATTTATTTATTTTTAAATTTATTTATTTATATAGTGAGGTGCAATTTTTTTATTATCTTCTACATGGAAGAATTGCTTTCTCTCTGTGCACATATTTTTATATTTATATCGGAAAAAAGGTATGCAACGAGAAAGGGCCAGATGGAGTCGAAGAGTTTTACGAGGCTCGAGAATTTTTCGATATCTTATTTCTACTCTCACCATGCTTGACCCTGTTTTTCCTACACGAATCACCATCGACGACCATCCACCGTGTGTGTGTGTGTGTGTGTGTGCGCGCTTTTAGTTCTCTTTTCTTTCTTTCACCTCTTTTTCGCTATTTCTATCTCGATACGAGAACCTCGAGGCAAAAATTTCTAGACCTTCTCGACTTTCCATTTCCAACTTTAGTAACGAAATAAAGTATATGGGGCATTTCAGGGTAAAATGGACGGAGACCCCACTATTAAACAACCAAAAAGTTCAGACTACTTCCCTTGAAATGCCAAATTTTTAATTCAAAAAATCAATTTTTACTGGGTGAAGAATACTGTTTTATTGTATCGATTATTTTGAAATTTTTGTTGCAATAAATTTTTGTTGTAGACTAGCTTGAGGATGACCATGAACTGTATATAAATACAGCAAAAAGAAAAAAAAATTGTTTCCCATAATTCGCGTTATTGAGTTGAATTTGCATTATGTGCAAATTCTCATTGTTGTTTATAAATTCGAGTATAATTTTTCAAATATCAAATAATAAAAATAATAAATTTTTATTTATTATCGATATATCTTTCTCCAACATCTGAATACTAAAATTACAATCACGTGAGGGATCTCAAAAATTTTATTTTGTTTTTTTTTTTTAGAGAAGAAAAATTTAATATGAAAATTTTAGAAAGCTCCACGATGTATATTAAAAACTTTGTCGATAATGATCGCATAATTTATCTTACAAAAATTTGACAATTCATGGTCCACCTTTTTTTGTATTGCCCCACATTATACTAAAAGCAGCAAAACAAATTTTAATAATGATTCACAGTTCTGTCGGTTTGTCCTGGAACGTCTCATATATATATATATATATATAATTCTGCTGTACTTGGACTCACCCACGAGCCACAGCATCCCTTTTTTCTGGCTCCCTTTGCGAGCGTAGAAAAGCGAGAAACAGAGGGGATGGAAATGGAGATCCACGACCCTCGTAAAACATCCGGAGCAAATGGTTCGCCATTCGCTCCCGAGCCGAGTGGACACATAACGAGGGACGAAAAAGGAATTCAGGGAATGTTCTTTTTCTTCCTCGTACATGTTTGAAACGAATGAAGAAAAAAAAAAAAGAAAAATTGAGAAAGAAGGAGAGAAAAATATATATACATACATATATAATATATAGTAATGCACATAACAGAGCAGGAATAATGTAACAAGGGGGAGTGAGGGAGTTTGACCGTTTGGCTCAAGCTAAAACCAATGACCCTCCTTTCTTTTTTTTTATTTTTCGTTACCCCGAACTGTGTCAGCTTTTTTTCCAAATTTTATTTGCTCGTCTCAGGGTTGCCAAAATGGCTAATACGTTTTCGTAATTACGTTTTTACATTTGTTTTACATATATATATATATATACATATATACTTCGGGGCTTTGCCGAATTAATAATTTATCTCAAAGGTTCTTATTTTAATTATAATACGATACGAAGCTCGTCGACTCAAATTCTATTTTTTTTTCCTCTTGCTGTGGAGGACACAGTGGGGGGAGGAAGGGGGGTGGGAAAAAGCCAAGAGAGGTCTTTTATCATCGAAATGCTTCCATCAGCGTGTCACTCGAAATTTATAGAGGCGGAACGTCCAACAAGAGAGAGAGCGAGAGAGAGAGAGAGAGAGAGAGAGAGAGGGAGGGAGAGAGAGAGAGCGCTCTATGTATCATATCGATCGGGAAAAGTATATATATGTAAATAATATATATAGTTACATGGCAAAGGGGTGCAAATTTTCGCAACAACCATTCACAAACAACACACAATAACGAACAGACTCGGGAAATAACATTTTGACAATTGGTAGATGGCGCAGTCATTCGTTCATTTCGATGCTCAATATATATATATATATATATATGTAGAGGGCACAATCAAATTGAATTACTGCCGTGATTGCGTACACAACGAAAACGTGTGCATACCATTGCCAACTGCATCGCTAAATCCTCTCCCCCGCCCCCCTCTGCCCCCTTGATCTACCTCCCACCGACACATTTCTATGATTTTTCAATTCGTCCATTACAGGAGAGATCGAGAGAGCGTATAAAATGAAGTGTGAAACGCACACGTTCTGTCAAAGAATTAAAAAAAAATATTGCTATACGCTTCAGTTCGATAATGTTTTTTTTTTTAATTAAAAACAAAAAAAAAAAAATTACAAGCGCGGTTTCCTGTTCCACAAAGAGAATGAAAATAAAATGTTATTATAAAAAGTGCATAAGATAATTGTGTTGTATTTTTTTTCTTCGTTTTTTTTTTTACGATTGTTCGAGCCATCGGAGAATCAATGAAGAGGGTAAAAATGTGGAATGTAAAATTTGTACGTTTTGTTGAGAGATGGGAATAATAATTCTACGCTTTCTATTTTATTAATATTGTATTACATGGCAGAGTGCGCGTGAAACTTTTTTTACTGAATGTAATTTTTAATAAAAACAATCGCAAAAAAAAATCTTTTTTCAAGAAGTCGAATACAGAGCTAATAGGAGGACTAGGGAGAACTAGGAGCTCGTAATAATGGTCAGAATAATTTCTGATCACTATTAACAAAGCCCTATCTATTATTTTATTCCAGTAGACTCGAGTTTAGGGCCTCCATTTGACTAATGTCAATCAGAGAGCTAATAGGAGGACTAGGTTAGGCCCTACATTTGACTAATGTCAAACAGAGAGCTAATAGGAGGACTAGGGAGAACTAGGATTTCGTAATAATGGGCAGAATATTTTCTGATTACTACTAAAAAAGCCCTATCTATTATTTCATTCCAGTACACTCGAGTTTAGGGCCTCCATTTGACTAATGTCAATAGGAGGACTAGGGAGAACGAGGAGTTCGTAATGATGGTCAGAATAATTTCTGATCACTATTAACAAAGCCCTACCTATTATTTTATTCCAGTAGACTCGAGTTTAGGGCCTCCATTTGACTAATGTCAAACAGAGAGCTAATAGGAGGACTAAGGGAGAACTAGGAGTTCGTAATAATGGTCAGAATAATTTCTGATCACTATTAACAAAGCCCTATCTATTATTTTATTCCAGTAGACTCGAGTTTAGGGCCTCCATTTGACTAATGTCAATCAGAGAGCTAATAGGAGGACTAGGGAGAACTAGGAGTTTGTAATAATGGTCAAAATAATTTCTGATCACTACTAAAAAAGCCCTATCTATTATTTTATTCCAGTCCATACTCGAGTTTAGGGCCTCCATTTGAATAATGTCAATCAGAGACCTAATAGGACTAGGTTAGGCCCTCCATTTGACTAATGTCAATAGGAGGACTAGGGAGAACTAGGAGTTCGTAATAATGGTCAAAATAATTTCTGATAACTACTAACAAAGCCCTATCTATTATTTTATTCCAGTAGACTCAAGGTTAGGCCCTCCATTTGACTAATGTCAAACAGAGAGCTAATAGGAGGACTAGGGAGAACTAGGATTTCGTAATAATGGGCAGAATATTTTCTGATTACTACTAAAAAAGCCCTATCTATTATTTCATTCCAGTACACTCGAGTTTAGGGCCTCCATTTGACTAATGTCAATAGGAGGACTAGGGAGAACGAGGAGTTCGTAATGATGGTCAGAATAATTTCTGATCACTATTAACAAAGCCCTACCTATTATTTTATTCCAGTAGACTCGAGTTTAGGGCCTCCATTTGACTAATGTCAAACAGAGAGCTAATAGGAGGACTAAGGGAGAACTAGGAGTTCGTAATAATGGTCAGAATAATTTCTGATCACTATTGACAAAGCCCTATCTATTATTTTATTCCAGTAGACTCGAGTTTAGGGCCTTCATTTGACTAATGTCAATCAGAGAGCTAATAGGAGGACTAGGTTAGGCCCTCCATTTGACTAATGTCAAACAGAGAGCTAATAGGAGGACTAGGGAGAACTAGGATTTCGTAATAATGGTCAGAATAATTTCTGATCACTATTAACAAAGCCCTATCTATTATTTTATTCCAGTCCATACTCGAGTTTAGGCTCTCCATTTGACTAATGTCAAACGGAGACCTGGATTATCCTCGAAGTTTGAGTTTACACACGGGAGTAATAATTAACAGCGATTGGAGATTAATCGTGTCCCTAGAATTGGAATAAAGTGTATAGGTATATAAACGTGTGCAGGGGAAGAGAGAGGAAGAGGGGAGAGAGAGAGAGAGGGAGAGGGGGCGAGAGAGAGAGAGAGAGAGAGAGAGAGAGAGAGAGAGAGAGAGAGAGAGGATATACCGAATTTATATTAGATATACGACTATCAGCTTTGTTCACGCTCGGCGGAATAAACTCGCACTGAATGATACACGTGCAAATTTCAACGTTGTACGTTGTATTATCGTGCCGGTTCTTGCCACATGCGCGATCATCAAGGCAAACCGGTATACGCGCAAAAGTGAATCTATATAGACAATTTTAAAGGGCAACAGCCAAATGGATCGTCGATCGATTTTATATATATATATATATATATATATATATATATATAATTATTTATTTAAATAATGATATTTATATAATTATATTTATAGTTATAATTTATATATATTTATATTATAGAATTTATCGATTTTATGATTCTTATGATTCTGCTCAGTAAGACCAGCAGCACCCTCATATAACATCCTAGATTATTTTTTTTTTCCTCAACACTCTGGGGCACGAATTGTTGCCTCAAATAATTGAATTTCACTGATAAGAAACGCAAATGCTTTTAGCGTCGCAAGGTTGACCACATAATTTTTTCAGTTGTTCATTATCATCTGTTATCTAACACGATCGTCAATTCAAAGGTCGTACAAAAAATTAGCGCAATGATACATGTTCAAAGCTTTCATTTTTACAGTTAATAATTGTTCAAAAGTCATTTGGTTATATTTCTTGGCATGTTATAGCAGACACGAGGTAACCAACAGACGTGACACGTCATGGTACTATTGTGTCTATATATATATATATATATATACACACACACAATTTTTCACGTCATGGTATGACGTGAAAAAAAAAAAATATATATATATATACACGCGATTGCTAGTACACAAACAACTCGAACTGAGATCTCATATAAGACCATTCAGATCCGGGTTTTCTCTAGTTATCGAGCGCCGATAGTTTGATATAGTATTATGTATATACATAGTATATGCATGTATATCGAATGTATATATATATATATATATATATATATGGGACTCGTGGTTGAAGCCCAACCAGTCTGGGGGACACCCCCATTGGTACTCCCTTGGGCAATCTACAAAGTATTCCTCACCATTCTGGAAATGCATCTTGCTAAAACATTCACACAAACCCACACACACACATATATATATATATATATATATATAGCCAGCGCTCTTTCGCTGTTATTCACCGTATATATATAGCGAAAGATATCTGGAAAATCCAAAGTTCGGTTTCCTTCGACCGGAAAATCGTCGAGAGAGAGAGAGAGAGAGAGAGAGAGAGAGAGAGAGAGAGAGAGAGAGAGAGAGAGAGAGAGAGAGAGAGAGAGAGAGAGAGAGAGAGAGAGAGAGAGAAAGAGATGGGAGTGGGAATAGGGCATATAATCCTAGAATTGCGATAGAAGAGAAAACCTAAGAACTTTGGCTCTCGAGTTTTCCTATCAAATCATCATCCCAACATCATTTTTCTATCTATGTATATATAAAAAATTTACAGAGGAAAAATCTCAACTCAGTAATGGCGCAATTCAAAGAACTAAATTTTTTAAGCATCATTTTTCGTATTTGTCAATAAATTAATTAATTAAAAAAATCATTTCATTTATTATTCTTCAAGGAAATATATTTTCGATCATTTTCTCTCTCTCTCTCTCTCTACGAAAATGGCAAATTTTTATATGGCTTGTTGTTTAATTGGTTTTTTCATTTTTTTTTTAAATAAATTTTACAAACTGGCAGAAAACTGGGAAGAAAATTTAATGTTTGACTAGAGGAAGTTACGACTTACGAATGGTTCATTTTACTATGTATATTTATTTATATTTTATATATATATATATATATTTTTTTTTAATTTTATATATATTTATATTTTATATAAATATATATTTTTTTAATTTTTTAAAAATAAATATATATATATATATATATTACAACACCAAAACTCTTCCGTTCACACCCTCTTTTTTTTGCCGCAGCGAGAAAAGATAAAACGACGATATATGTGCTCTTCTTTTTTAGTTCCACCTGTCTTTCTTTTTTTTTTTCATCCTTATTCTTGGCTTTTTTTTTTATCATCCCCCGCGATAGTCCGAAGTTTGTACTCGCGGTTGATTGTGAATCGTTCACGCGCTGGCTAGTTCCGGCACAAACTGTCGTAATGACTAATGCACGTAACGCGTACAGCATAGAGGCAATAAATTTTGCAGCCACTCTCTCTCTCTCTCTCTCTCTGTTTCTGTCTCTCTCTTGCGCCGTTCATTACGCAAGACGCAAGAGAGCAAGAGGGGGAAACAAAAAGGCGGATAAACGCGATAAGAAAAACGTCAAGGCGGACACGAAAAAAATACGAAACTTGTGCCATTATTATTTTTTATTTTTTTTTGAAGTTGCATAATATTTCTTGAATATTTAAAATATTTGCAAAGCTCTTAGAATTTTTTCTCCGAATTGTAAAATTTTCGGTGAGTAGAATTTTTTCCAACTTTTTGAACTTTTATTAATTTTTTTTTTAGAAAATTTCTTTAAAAAATTATTATTTAATTCGTAACTTTAGGATTTTTGTCCAATTCAAGAATCTTTCAATAAATTTTTTTGTTTTTTTTTTCTTATCGATCAAGGAATATTTAAAGTTTTGGAATTTTTTTTTTCATAATTATTATAATTTCCTTCTTTGTTCGTAGATTGAAAAAATTTCTTTTAAAATTCTCGATTTTTTCAAGAAAAATAAATAAATAAATAAAATAAAAAAAAAAAAGATTCTACACGTATAAAAAAATTCACGCTACGAATCATGAATCAAGTGAATGCCGAGAAATGGAGGAAACTGAGGCAGGGCTCGGGGGCTCGAATCTGATTTATTCAAATGACCGGAATATATCGCAAAGGTAAATCGTCGAGAGATCCCAGCAAACTGACATATGACAGTTCTATCGGGCGTTTTGTGACACGATGAATTCGACAAATTTATGGATACAGTGAGTGAGTGAGTGAACGAGAGAGAGAGAGAGAGAGAGAGAGAGAGAGAGAGAGAGAGAGAGAGAGAGAGAGAGAGAGAGAGAGAGAGAGAGAGAGACAGGAAGAGACATTCTCATACCCAGTTTGAGATCCGTTTAGCAACGAGTGAGTGCAGTATGTGAGTAATGGAAATTTCACAGCACTCTGACCTCCAACAGAGCGATCGTTTCAAAACGTTCGAAGGACAAACCATTTGTTTTTTTTTCTCACCGTTTCGTCATTTTATTCTCACGAAAAAAAATTCTCGAATAATAATTCATCGTTATAAATAAATATTTGGACTATTTTCATCATCGATAAATTCGATGCTTCTTTATTTAATGGTAAAAAAAAAATGATTTATAGTTTCACTGGAATAAAATAAATTTCGTAAACGTATTTGGCCATTTGCACGTAAAGTGTGAGACTCTTGGAGACCCTCAAGTCACTCCAGAGTCTCCAAAACTTTAATCTGAGAGATTTGAAGTCCAAAAAACTTTCGAAAAACGTTCGAAGGACAAACCATTTTTTTTTAATTTTTTTTTCATCGTTTCGCCATTTTATTTTCACGAAAAAAAATTCTCGAATAATAATTCATCGTTATAAATAAATATTTGGACTATTTTCATCATCGATAAATTCGATGCTTCTTTATTTAATGGTAAAAAAAAAATGATTTATAGTTTCACTGGAATAAAATAAATTTCGTAAACGTATTTGGCCATTTGCACGTAAAGTGTGAGACTCTTGGAGACCCTCAAGTCACTCCAGAGTCTCCAAAACTTTAATCTGAGAGATTTGAAGTCCAAAAAACTTTCGAAAAACGTTCGAAGGACAAACCATTTTTTTTTAATTTTTTTTCTCACCGTTTCGTCATTTTATTCTCACGAAAAAAAATTCTCGAATAATAATTCATCGTTATAAATAAATATTTGGACTATTTTCATCATCGATAAATTCGATGCTTCTTTATTTAATGGTAAAAAAAAAAAAATTTATAGTTTCACTGGAATAAAATAAATTTCGTAAACGTATTTGGCCATTTGCACGTAAAGTGTGAGACTCTTGGAGACCCTCAAGTCACTCCAGAGTCTCCAAAACTTTAATCTGAAAAATTTGAAGTAACTTTAAAATATTTCCAAAAAGTCACTCCACGTGCAAATACCCACAAAGTTTCGTAACTTCATATAATATTCTTTCAAGGTCGAATAACAGCACGATAATTGTATCGAAATATTTAATATTTTTTTAAGGCAAAAAGATCGTTTTTTAAATGACTATTGATAATTAATGATAAAAATCATCATTATGATTATTGTCATTAATCACAAGAGCAATATTTGAAAATTTGCATTTATTTTCTTAAAGATAGAAATTATTTTTTTAAATAAATAACGTATTAAAAAATTCCTGAAATCCAAAAACCTTTGCTGCAAAAAAAAAAAGAAAAAAAAAAAGTTCGACTCACCGTGTCATGATAAACAAATCCATGATCCTCGGCTACCTGTCGGGCGATTCTCGGTCCTCCGTCAATGTGAGCAGCCCACTGATTCGTATAAGCCTCGGCACGTCCGAAGATCCCGATCGTGAGAACACCGAGAGTCAAAATCCACTTGTCGAAGCACATGATCGTTGCAGCACGACGCAACGCACACTGAAAGAGTAATCGTGGGCTCGTTTTCTTATACGCTCTCATCTATGCATGCACGAGACAGAGACAGACACACACAGAGAGAGAGAGAGAGAGAGAGAGAGAGAGAGCCCAATGACGGCGCACATACACGCATGTAGACGTACGGCACAGTGAGCGAAAAAATGAAGAAAAAAAATTAAGTTCGTCACTGGAATATTTGCCGGGAATGCACTTTGAATACTATCTATATATATATATGTGTAATATTATATCCGTTCAAAACATTCGATTACAAATGAAAATTCGTCTCGTATTTTTGCTGCGCGCGCACCACACATGCACACACATTAACAATAAAACACATAAAATATGTAAATTGTCTGTATATAAACGCATACAAGACCGAAAAAAAAACAGTTATATTTGCAGTTATCCCGATGCACGACGTTTTATAAGAACTTGATGAATTGTCGAGCGAACACGTGGTTTGGCGCGGAGACGAGAGCAAGAAAAAGAACGTTGCAGAGAGACGGAAGATTTTCGAATGCCCACCCGCCCCCACGTTCCCCTACTAACGGCTGCCTCGTTGTTTTCGTCCGCGAGTAAACGAATAGCACACCTGGTCGTAAAATCGAGTCAGAAAGACACAAAATACGCATAAAGCTCCACTTCCACTCTCTCAAGTTGGACGAGCAGATAAAATAACGAATATCGTTACCAAGCACACGCTATAAATACGCGCGACACTTTTCCTAAGAAGCTCGTAATCTCGTGACGCGCGCAAGAGCTTCGTCGTCTCGCCGACCGCCACTCAAGTGACGTTTACGAACGCGCGGCTCGTGTAGTACTGGCGCTACTGGCCGTGTCGCGCAGCGCGCGGTAGCGCGAACGCGCGGTGTGGAGGGTGGAGGGAATAGACGCGAGTAGAGGGGGCCTATGCGCGGGGGAGGAGTGGCGCTGCTAGTGTCGACGGCACGATGAGGAGTGAAGATATACAGGAGGGCGCGTAGTCGCGGGACTCTTGTATATCTCACGGCTCTGATAGTCGCGAGACCACTTTGAGACGCGCTGCGAGATTTCTTCGCAAAAACTACGAAAACAGGATTTGTTATTGTACAAATAACGACACCTAAGACGTCATAACGATCACGAAAGATTTTGTAAGCAGCTAATAAGAACGAAAATAAGAGATTTACATCCCGGAACTATACGCTGATTCCATCATTGATGAACCAATTGGTCCGGTACAAAAATTTCCAATCGCCCATTATTATCCACGTCTTGTTACATATGATGAGAAAAGATTCTTCAACAAGTATTAATTATTTATCTCTGTTGGATTTCGAGATCGAACATATTTTATTATTTTTATTTATACAAAAAATATAGTGCAAAGGCACTATTATTTTTATTTATACAAAAAATATAGTGCAAAGGCACTATTATTTTTATTTATACAAAAAATATAGTGCAAAGGCACTATTATTTTTATTTATACAAAAATATAGTGCAAAGGCACTATTATTTTTATTTATACAAAAAATATAGTGCAAGGGCACTATTATTTTTTTATTCGACTGGTCGCATATACATTCTTTCTGACGTGAAAATGTCCACATATTTCGAGAAAAAAAAACAAGCCTAAAACGACATGCGTCGAGAATGATTACTAAATTTTATTTTTTCATTATTGCAAACTCCTATTTTTGAATTTTGGTCTTAAAACACTCCTTAAATTGAGACAAGAAAAGTACTAAACTAATTATAGCTGCAATCAGTCGTTTCTGGGATACGATTTTTTAAATTCTTTTATTGTGTTCCACAATTCTCGAATTAAACAAATATATATCTCCGAGACTACTGGTCGGGATCACCATACTAAGATTTTTATTACATCAGTTTAGCAGAAGTTTTGAAAAAAAAATTACCAAACAAATACAAAAAAGATAATATTTCGGACTCCATTATTTTTTTTCCAAAAACTTCCGAAATATGAATTTTTAGAAAGACTTAAAAAAATTCGTAACTCCGAAATTACTGCTTGTAAAAAAAAATGTATGGGACTTTTATTACGTTAATTTAACCGAAGTCTTCGAATAAAATGTTGGATCTAAAAAGTAAAAATAAAAATAGAGTAAAATATAACCTGTTACAAATTGGAATAATAAAACATGGTCGTTCTCAAAAACTAACACATAGTCATTGCTAACATTTGTTACAGCATCTCTTTTCTCATCATATGACATATCATATGACAGACCCACACGTTGATTAATGGTGGAATCAGCTATGCACATCTATATATATATATATATATATTTGGTGCATTTTGCGCACTAGTTATTGACGATCCTCGTGTCTCTATTAAGGACCAACCATGTCCCTATTATTGACCAGCCCTCTCATTCTAGTCCACGACGGCAATGACGAGATATTTTAATAATATTGAGAGATATATGTAGGTACGTACATATGTATGATTATTTGACCTCGATATAAGTATGTATGTACATGTAGCTTACAGGTCTATTGATATATATATAACCAGGTCACAGATATGAAGAGTGCCTAATCTCGAGATACACTTGTTCCGAAATTAAAAAAAAAAAAGATTTATAATAAAAAAAATGTCGAAGTATTCGAGAAAAAAAAAAAAAATCTACGATCAATTAAATATTTAACAGCACGTATTTTTGTTTCAAATTAAAATTATAGTAGCTTTTGTCTCTTGTAAAGTTTTTTGTTTGTTAATTATTATTGCCGTTATTAAATTTTTGCAAGCTGTAAGTTATTAAAATTTCTCGTATCAGTTTGTTGCCCTCATTCGTTTGATCGAACGTTGAATTATTTGCATGACTGATTTAGATTGGGACAATAAGAACAACACACAGACACACACTACACGTGGCGTGTTGACACATAAAACCGTTTGACGTTAGCCGCGCGCCCGACCACCGGGAACTGAAACGCGCGGCCTAACGTCAACGATGGTTAAGTACCGGAGAGTAAAAGCGCGCGCGTGCGCTTGATAACGAGAGAGAGAGAGAGAGAGAGAACGAGAGAACGAGAGAGATGGAGAGAGAGAAAGAGAGAAAGAACATCACCGATTGCTCCGCTGTATCTCGGTACATACGCAAAATAACGAGAATTTGTACTTGCGTATACTTCCAATATATACATATTTAGGGGAAGAACCTCGTTATTGGGCATTTTTTAATAGTGATTTTTTAACTTTTGTGAACATAAATAGTCGATTCGCAAACATTCTTGTTTTTTTTAAATCACTTATTGGCTTACTAAAATGCATATAACTTTGCTTCTTGTACGATTTTATTAACAAAATATTCAAATTTTTCAAATTAATCGTCAACTATTGCAAATTTTTCCACATTTCGAGAGAGAAAGAACATCACCGATGGCTCCGCTGTATCTCGGTACATACGCAAAATAACGAGAATTTGTACTTGCGTATACTTCCATTATATACATATTTAGGGGAAGAACCTCGTTATTGGGCATTTTTTAATAGTGATTTTTTAACTTTTGTGAACATAAATAGTCGATTCGCAAATATTCTTGTTCTTTTTCTTCACATATTGGCTTGCTAAAATGCATATATAACTTTGCTTCTTGTACGATTTTATTAACAAATTTTTCAAATTAATCGTCAACTATTGCAAATTTTTGCAATTAATATTAATATTAATATTAATATTAATATTATTATTATTATTATTATTATTATTATTATTGTTGTTGTTGGTTTTAAAAATTATTATACACTTTGTTATGTGTTATTGTTGACGAAAAATAATGAATTAAATTCGAGAGGATCAGCATCACAAAGACTTTTTGGGCTCAGATGGAATGCCCCATATACGTCTATAATATGTACCACCGACGATACTGCGACCCAAACATACACATACGGGTTCTTCGAGAGGCAGATTAATTGATGGACGAGAGTTGAATTTCAATCCTCTCAGCTGGTGAAGCTTCACAACGAAGCATTATACATAAATGGCCCAACGAGCCAATTCTTTCTATGATTTTCAATGCCCCAACGAGCCAATTCTCTCTATGATTTTCATTGCCCCAACGAGCCAATTCTTTCTATGATTCTCTAAAGTTTTATCTATCTCTTTCTCTCTCTCTCTCTCTCTCTCTTGCTCTCTCTCTCTCTCTTGCTCTCTTTCTCTCTCACTCACACACTCTCAATCCCATAAAAATTACCTTGCAACCCACAAAATATATTCCCACTCTCACTAATCTCCAAGCTAATTTTACTGCCTTTAGATTTTAATTTTATTTTCTTTAGAAAATCCCTTTTTCACTTTCACTCACGCACGAATTTCGATGAAAATTTTGAAAAAAATTTCAAATCATTCTGTTTGTCACTGAAACTTTCCATTATTTCTTTATCTCAATTTGCGTTAATCATCGTCTCGTTGCGTAAAGGAAGAAAAAATAAAAAAAATAAAAAGAAAAACAATTGCAAAGAACGAAACGCTCAAAGGAAAGTGAAGAGAAGAGATATGGAGGAAAAAAAATACATCGGCATTTCCGTCACGACGAACCGTCCAGAACTGACCGTTTGGACGGTCTTCTTGGCCTCCACCCGTCAAGCCCGCGGCCCCCCTGCGGTAATAATGCGTTCGTGTCTATCCTCGTTCTTGGCAACACAAGCCTTCATATATATACTGCTATATGCACTGCTATATGGCGAGTCCGACCAAGCCCTGTGAGAGTAAAAAGGGAGGGAAGGAAGAAAAAAAAAAGATGGAAAAAAAAACGTGCGTGGATGGTAAAGGCCTAATGGCGGAAAGAATATATATATATATATATATGTATATGTCCGTCTCGCTCTTCTCCATGGTCATAGCCATCTAGCCGGTGGGCGAGGAACGTCGAGAAATCCATGGAGGCGAAGAAGGATGCAAAAGAGAAAAAGAAGAAGAGACGAGAGAAAAGGATAGAGGAGTATGACGATGGTACCTCCACACTCCTTTGTTCCCTCGGGAAAGGCCGGTAGTTCAGCTATACCCAACGCGACGAACCTTTCACTCTCTCTCTCTCTCTCTCTCTCTCCTTCTCTCTCTCTCTCTCACCCTTCCTCCCTATTTATTTTCCCTTTCTCATACTTTTCTCTCTCGCTCTCTCTCTTTCTCTGATCCTTTTCAAACGGATCAGAAGAAGCTAGCTCTCGTTCCGTTGTGTCCTCCCTGACGATTCGTTCTTTCATTTTATTTTTTCCCTTTTCTTCCCATCTTTCGCTTTCTCGCTTCGTCTCTCGTATCGCGTTTCAACCGCGAGACAGGCAACGCTTCCGAACAAAAGAGTATCGTGGAAAAGACAAAAAGATATACACATATATATATATATATATTTCAAAGTATCGCAGAGATCCAGGGATGGACAGCTCGAACGATTTTCCATCCATCACCGTGTCCAGTGTTCACAGAGTTCTACAATTTTATCGAAAGAGGAAAAATTGGACCCAATTTACTGGGAACGAAATTTTTTCCGACTTCATTCAGGTTGATTCTCTTGAGCAGTTACTCGGATTCCTGGATATTCTGGAAGCCTTTTAATGTTCAATTCCGTGATTACCGCAGTTTACCGCAGTTACCGTGCTGCAGATTGTTAAACCTGCCGAATGTTCATGATTGTCGGAAATGGAACGGACAATTTTTATTATTATTATTTTATTATTATTATTATTATTATTATTATTATTCAAACATTCGAGCTTCGGGTATCGGGTATCGGTTTTTCGGGTTTTTACGACCCTCCTCTTTTTTTTCCAATCACTTTCACGCGATTCACCTTTCACCCATTCCTTGTAACTTCCCCGGAATTGAATCGAAAACACGAAAACACCAGAGAAACTATTAATAGTGTTTTGAATTTTATACTTTTTATGCTTTAGGCTACTCAATCTCGAGACCTACCACCCCCCCCCCCCCACATCACGTTTTCTGACTTTCTCAAAGTCTCTTTGAATTTTCCTACCGATTTTGGGATTTCCTCGCCGCCCATATCAAAAGTTACACGAAACGCCGAGTTTCAGCATTTACTGCGCTGTAACTTTTGAAATTCTGGCCTCATATGCCAACGTTTGCACAGTGGAAATGGCTCGTGGAAAAGTTTCGGTGCTCGCACGTGTCGAATTCGTGATATCCTTCCGGTTAAACCGTCAAAGCTTCGAAGTTTTGTCAATGATGAGACGAAAAGTGAATGAGAACATTTCGGAGAGATTTTATGAATCTTGTCGAGATTTTTTTTTTGTCATCTCGCCCTTTTTCTTATCTCTCTCTCTCTCTCTCTCTCTCTCTCGCTCTGCCCATCTTTTTCTTTCACGTTATTTCACAAAATGGACGTTACGTTGAGAAAAAGCTGGCCAACAGCATTGAGGGAATTCGCTGCATCGATTTTCAATGGATTCGCTCGGCTGTGAAGAGGCCCCGAATAAGAGCGAAATTCGATAGTGAATCGTCACGAGTAAAATCTTGAAGAAAGAACGTCTTGACTTTTCTCGTTTCGAAAGTTCGTTCGCAAAAAGGGAGCCGCGAATGTGGTTCTTTGGCACAATAAAGCAAAAAAAAAAAAAAAAAAAATTGTGCATCCAGCAGGTGAAGTCCATTATTACTCTTCATACCGCCTAGTCCTCGACCGTTCAATCTTTTATCTTTGACCTTCAATTTTCCCGAGATCTCCTTTCCCTCAATTCTTCGACTCTCGCGTTTCCAGTCGCAAAGTTCGACAATGCTTATACTCTCATTCTTATTCTTATCTGACGGACTTGTTCGGACTTCCAATAACAATTTACTTACTCGGGTTTATGGAATTCTGGTCGTTTAGACGAACCTTGACATTGAATGAATCGAAAGCAACTAAACGCACCGCGACGAGCCTTTCACTCTCTCACACACTGTGGGTACTCTCTCTCTCTTTCTCTCTCCCTCTCTCTTTCTCTCTCCCTCTCTCTCTCTCTCTCTCTCTCTCTCTCTCTCTCTCTCTCTCTCTCTCTCTCTCTCTCTCTCTCTCTCTCTCTCTCTCTCTCTCTCTCTCTCTCTCTCCTCGTTCGCAAAAAGGGAGCCGCGAATGTGGTTCTTTGGCACAATAAAGCAAAAAAAAAGAAAAAAAAAATTGTGCACCCAGCAGGTGAAGTCCATTATTAGTCTTCATACCGCCTAGTCCTCGACCGTTCAATCTTTTATCTTTGACCTTCAATTTACCCGAGATCTCCTTTCCCTCAATTCTTCGACTCTTGCGTTTCCAGTCGCAAAGTTCGACAAAGCTTACACTCTCATTCTTATTCTTCTATGACGGACTTGTTTGGACTTCCAATAACAATTTACTTACCCGAGTTTGTGGAATTCTGGTCGTTTAGACGAACCATAGGTGGCGCTATGATAGACGACCAGGGACGTCGAGTTGTTTCTCCATTCCATCCAATTGCCTCGTTTTCTCGTGATCTGTAAACAAAAAAAAAACAAAAATAAATAAATAAATTGATCATGATCATATTTAATATTTTTACTAGCGAGTTATAATAAATTGCACAAACAATTCTCTCTCTCTCTCTCTCTCTCTCTCTCTCTCTGTCTCTTTGGGCCTATAAAATGTCTCGTGTTTTGAGCCAGTTTTTTGTGCTGAGTGTGTGCGAATGCGTTGTGACTCGTCACTCGACTCGTCACTCGATTACTATCTGCATAGATTACATTTTTGAAGGTCGGGGCTCGGGGTTTGTGACCATTCGAGAGTATTATACTGTGTGTGTGTGTGTGTGTGTGAGCACTTCTGCCTCCTGTGAAAGTGTCTGGTGACCGAGCGCTTTACCATTGTATATAAATAATTAACTTATGAAAAAAATGGGGCCTTATATCGTTCAAGAGTGTTTGAACATTTGTGAGACTGCCCGTGAGAGTGTCTGATGACCGTGCCATTTATTATTATGCAGATAGGCAACTTATGGAATGCGGGGCCTTATTTCGTTTGTCTAAGTTTCTCTGCTGAGTCTTCCGCTGAATTTCTCGTGATCGTGCACTTTATTACTTGACAATGAGTTATGAAATTTGGGGCCTTATATATCGTTTATGCGTGAATCGATGAGTGTCCGTTTGATCCGAAATTGTCTGCGAGTGTCTAACGGCCATGGATTAAAAAATGGGCCTTATATCGTTAAAGAGTGGAATGCGGGGCCTTATTTCGTTTGTCTAAGTTTCTCTGCTGAGTGTTCCGCTGAATTTCTCGTGATCATGCACTTTATTACTTGACAATGAGTTATGAAATTTGGGGCCTTATATATCGTTTATGCGTGAATCGATGAGTGTCCGTTTGATCCGAAATTGTCTGCCAGTGTCTAACGGCCATGGACTATATTATGGAAAAAAGAAAAAAAAATGGGCCTTATATCGTTGAAGAGTTGTATTCGGGGCCTTATTTCATTTGTCTAAGTTTCTCTGCTGAGTGTTCCGCTGAATTTCTCGTGATCATGCACTTTATTACTTGAAAATGAGTTATGAAATTTGGGGCCTTATATATCGTTTATGCGTGAATCGATGAATGTCCGTTTGATCCGAAATTGTCTGCCAGTGTCTAACGGCCATGGACTATATTATGGAAAAAAGAAAAAAAAATGGGCCTTATATCGTTGAAGAGTGAAATGCGGGGCCTTATTTCATTTGTCTACGTTTCTCTGAGTGTTCCGCTGAATTTCTCGTGATCATGCACTTTATTACTTGAAAATGAGTTATGAAATTTGGGGCCTTATATATCGTTTATGCGTGAATCGATGAATGTCCGTTTGATCCGAAATTGTCTGCCCGTGTCTAACGGCCATGGACTATATTATGGAAAAAAGAAAAAAAAATGGGCCTTATGTCGTTGAAGAGTGAAATGCGGGGCCTTATTTCATTTGTCTACGTTTCTCCGAGGGTTCAGCTGAATTTCTCGTGAACCATGCACCTGATTATTACATAGACAGTTGAATTATGAATATTGGGGCCTCATATATCGCCTATGGGGGGGGGTCGGTGAGTGTCCGACTGATCCAAAATTGTCTGCGAGTATATTTTCATGCCAACAAATAAATGAAACAAAAATAAATAAAAACGTATAAATACAACAAAACAAAAACGAAAAAAAAAAAATCGTCCTGAAATTTTACATTTTGTGGCAAAAGTTGACATGCACGCACTCTCATAATGCCCGCATATTTTCCCTTTCCATTTTTCCATGTATAAAACACACATCGCCCTTTCAGTATTATATGGCATGAAAGAGAAGAAAAAGAAGAAAAAAAAGAAGAAGAAGAAGAAGAAGAGGAGGAGGAAAGAGAGAAAGGAAACGCGCGCGAGGTCACGGACTCCACGACGGCTTTACACGCTCAGAGTTCACGTACTCTTGCATGCCTCTACGTACACCACACACACACACATATATATATACATACTCATCGCCAACGATAAAGCACGCATATGTGTGTGGATACATTTTACAAACGGTCTTGGCACAGGAAAATGTCTGGATCGCGTGCAATGACGCCACCACCTCGTTGCAAAGTACGCACGTCCCATCAATACCAAAGACTTAGTCTCTGTCAATATCATATCATATCGCGAGCTTAAATCCATAAAGGCGTACAAAATTTTTTTTTTATACACATCATGAAATCCTTTATGCGGTTATGCAATTGGACACATGATATGATGTGTAATGACGGAATGTAGTCTAATAAATTTACGAATAAAGGATTCGCAGTCAGTGAGACATTGAATGAATGAAAAGCAACTATATGCCGAGGACTCGTTAGTGTTGTACTACACGCTGAGCTATACAAATTAAAAATATATATTATACATGTATTATATATATTATATATATAACTAAGCATGTATACTAAACACATATATATATATAATATAATATATATATATATATATATATACATATACATATATATATATATAAATGTATTTAGTATAGCTTAGCGTGTAGTACAACACTAACCAGTTAACGAATTAAGCTACAGGGCTCCCCTTCCACAGAAATTTATTTTAACTTGAAACTAACGTTTTATGCGAAGGGCCGTCGAAAAAAAAAAATTCACGTTTTTTTTTTTGTACAGTCTAATACATATATCTATATATATATATTCCTATATATATGGAAAATTCCTATATGTATAGTAGTAAAGGAATATATATATATATATATATATATATATATATATATATTCCTGTGGGCGTTACTACTCCTATAGTACACTACTACAGTATTCCTTCACTACTATATATACGTTATCCCACTGTACTCTCGAAATCTCGTTTCGAGGCTCTCTAGGCAGATCTCTGTACCCCGAGAGTCTCGAAACGAGATTGAGCCTCTGCTCAATCGCCGAACGAATCTAAATCACGATGCACAATCGCTCAACTATATATATATATATAGTTGTATTTGTATACATTGAGGGAATCCCGGCACAAATCGACCTAAATACGTATGACAAATTAATATTTTATCGACGATTTTTAATATTTTTGTCACAACTGCAATGACATTATTTTTTTTTTCTTTATCAGATTATTTTCGCGAGCTTTTATTTATTATTTTTGAAAAAAATTTATGTGTTAAAAAATATTTGGCTTATATTTGAAAGTTTGAAATAAAAAAAAAAATTTCGAGCTTCTTTTTCGAAAAGTTTTGAGCTATAGGGGATTATTGATTTTGAAAAATCAAAATGTATCTGAACTTTTTCACAATCAACGGAAACGCCATATTAAAAAAATTGTAAAAATTCTCCACACTTCTGTGTTATGTATAAAAATTCTTTACTCATGCCCGAGTGAGCTTCAATTTTTTTACGATTTTTTTTCTCCACAAAAAGGTCAAAGAAAATAGAAACCTGCCCACTCTCGTTTAGATACACCTCAACGTATTGCAACAATCCTTTCGCATTAAAAACATTCAACTGGCCCAAAGTTGGTTTTTAAAAATATATTATTAAATAATATTTATAGGAAGAAAAAATTTATAAAAAATTATTCGACGAAATTTTAGAGAGTGTTGGTCGTTTTGGGGTGAAATGCCTGATTTACGAACGAGACCAAATCGAGCGTAGAGAGAGGCTAAAAGTAAATCTGCAGCACAGAGTACACTGTATGGAATGCAATGGCTCGCTCTGAAAGTTTGAAATAAAAAAATTTTTTTTCGAGCTTCTTTTTCGAAAAGTTTTGAGCTATAGGGGATTATTGATTTTGAAAAATCAAAATGTATCTGAACTTTTTCACAATCAACGGAAACGCCATATTAAAAAAATTGTAAAAATTCTCCACACTTCTGTGTTATGTATAAAAATTCTTTACTCATGCCCGAGTGAGCTTCAATTTTTTTACGATTTTTTTTCTCCACAAAAAGGTCAAAGAAAATAGAAACCTGCCCACTCTCGTTTAGATACACCTCAACGTATTGCAACAATCCTTTCGCATTAAAAACATTCAACTGGCCCAAAGTTGGTTTTTAAAAATATATTATTAAATAATATTTATAGGAAGAAAAAATTTATAAAAAATTATTCGACGAAATTTTAGAGAGTGTTGGTCGTTTTGGGGTGAAATGCCCGATTTACGAACGAGACCAAATCGAGCGTAGAGAGAGGCTAAAAGTAAATCTGCAGTACAGAGTACACTGTATGGAATACAATGGCTCGCTCTGTATACAGACCAACTGATGAATCCACTATAGTCTTGGCCACGTAATCTCGAACGAACAATGTTATGAACTGAACTGTGTCACTTGGAGGATTTTGTGTGTTTGCATGAGCACTTTGGTTGCTAAAGGTCAAATGAACGTATCGAAGACCGTTTTAGGGGTCAAATGAGCTTTGATACGCCCTTCTGAATGTTAGTAGTCAATATATATATATATATTTATATATGTATATATTTATATACATATACATATATATATATATATATATATATATATATATATATATATATTTATGTATATATATATGACTGTCGAGTGAGCTTCGAGCCCCGGAGAGCAAACTCCGAGCCTCGGGGAGAAAACCACGGAATCCAACTCTATCTCGGTTTTCCCGAATTGACATCGAGGTCCAGCGCCGAAAACCAGCGAGAACGCTCTCGGGAACTCTTGAACTCGCTCTATAGACGCCCAGGAGCTCCAAATGCCACAATCATGTCATGGTTTCGTTGTACCGGGTGTTTTGTCTTATTCAAAATGGGCATGGTTCGCAATGGATTGCCTTTGGAGGATCCTGTTGTACGTTTGCATCAGCGCTTCTGCTGCTCAAAGTCAAATAAGCGTTAATATATATATATATATATATATATATATAATATAATATAATAATAATAATATACAAATATATATATATTAAAGCTTATTATATTTATATATATATAATATATAATAATATAATAATAATAATATATAAATATATATATATTAATTTTCATACCACGTGTCAGGTCTCCTTGGGGCGATGTAACATTCTAACCGAAGGTAACAAATCGCTTTCCGTATTTTTACCAAACCCCTTAATATTTTCAACAAAAGGGCAAATATCAATGAACAAGGTAGAAAAGTTGTTAGCGTGTAAGAGGACGCGGCATGGGTATGGCACATCGTCTTAAGGCGAGGAGAAATACCGATCACGAGTGCCCACGAGTGCGAGAGAGATGGGCGATTCATAAGTGGCCATTAAGGAGCGAGAGGAACACACCTAGACCATATTTTACCTCACATTAAGCACTCTTGCATAAACACCTCGTGAACTAAATTTCCTTGGAATAAATTTTTCACTTTCAACCAACCAATATTACATTATAATTTTTTGTTTCCATTTTTTATTGTTTCTGGGCACTGGAGATAAATTCGATCGATTTTCGAATTCCAAAATTGTCATTATAAATTGTGGTATTATTTAAATATTATATAATATTAAATTTATTATTCAAAATTTTGTTTACATTTAAATTTATTATTCAAAATTTTATTTCCATTTAAATTTGATATATAAAATTTTCATTTATATATATATAAATATTTAAAAAGAAACTATTAGTACAGTAGATTTAAACAATACAATAATAATAATTACGCAAAAAGGGCAACTTGATAATGTCAGTGTATAGTTCAATGATTTTGGCTTTACACTTCTTCTCGGGTATGTCGGCTAAAAGACTTATAGAGAAAGAGGATCGTAAAGACGACAGTGGACGACGCGAATTCAAGCTCTCGTAGAATGGCAACGAGAGACGTTGGATATACGTGGTATATATGGTATATAGAAGGATAATAAAAAGAGAAAAGGAAAGTGGGAGGGTACGACAATCCTGTGGCAATGCTCCCAGTGAACCGAACAGCTGCTGCTGCGATCCGAAACGCGAACGCTAATATGCCCTCTCCGTGCGCTCCGAATGCTCGTTCATAAAAGTCTCGGTGAGCAGGAGAAAGAGAGAGAGAGAGAGAGAGAGAGAGAGAGAGAGAGAGAGAGAGAGAGAGAGAGAGAGAGAGAGAGAGAGAGAGAGAGAGAGAGAGAGAGAGAGAGAGAGAGAGAGAGAGAGAGAGAGAGAGAGAGAGAGAGAGAGAGAGAGAGAGAGAGAGAAAGAGAGAAAGAGAGAGAGAGAGAGAGAGAGAAATCCTTCCTTGATTCGCGAATGTGGAGCGGCAAGAGCACATGCCCGATTACACCCGGATTATTATGCCAAAGGAGACAAAGAAATCGGGTGACGAGAGCTGGAGCTCTGACGCAATTCGTCGCCGTTCGTTAGAAAATCACGAGAATGAAAATGTAACAATATATATATATATATATATATTTAAATCGTTTCAGCAGATTCGTTCCGATCGAATATGCTGAGCGTGTGCTAATTGTCGACCGCAAATAAATAAAATAAAAATAATCCAAAATTAACAAAAATCTATGTGTATGGAAAATAAAATATGAGTATAAATTAATTTTTGGTTTGTTATTTTGTTTATTTATTTATTAAATAAAATAAAAGAAAATAATTAAATAAATAAAATGATGAACTCTCGGTCATGTATATTTTTGCCAATAAATAATATGATAAATAAAATAAAGCTACGTATTGAATAATCGTCGTTAGACCAAATGAAATTCAATTTCTTGTCATTTTTGTTTTTTTTTTTTTTTTCAATAAACGCAACGCAGCTCAACCATTTTGAACGAATTAACTTTGAATCGTGAATTTTATTAATTTATTTTATAGTCGTAAAAAATAAAACCAATTCGCACTGAGAGCTTTGAGGGACTAAAGGTAATCCTGACAGTAATCGTATTGTGAAAAAAAATCGAAAACATCCATTGCAAGTGAGAGAGCCGGAGAGGATTTTGCAGAGCCGTCTATGCACGTGGTTCGTACGAAATTTCCTGTATATATATATATATATACATATACATATACATATACATATACATATACATATACATATACATATACATATACATATACATATACATATACATATACATATACATATACATATACATATACATATACATATACATATACATATACATATATATATACGTCTATTACGTTTTCCCTGTGGGCCCGCTCGTAAAGCCTCTCGTTCGTCTCGCTCTCTCTCTCTCTCTCTCTCTCTCTCTCTCTCTCTCTCTCTCTCTCTCTCTCTCTCTCTCTGCTGCATGGCAGAAATATACGAGCGTGTTCACCGAGCGTGCACAGTTGCAGTTGACGACGACTGCTTACCCCACCCGCGTGCCATGCTCTATAACTTTCCGGACAGATCTCCTTTCGATGTTTTCAGACACCGATGCAAAAATAAAATCCGTCATCCGTGTGTTATACAACGCATGAAAGAGCACGTGATTGTCGATTTTTTTTTTTTAAATTTTATTCTCGTATTTATTATTCGATGATTCGATGATTTATTTTAAAAAATCGTAAAATACGCAATAAATTGATTAAAGTATATTAAAAAAAAAAGAACAACAAAATTGTTTCATCACATACACTAAAAAATTTTATGATAAAAATAGTGATAAGAAATAATAATAGTAACGATAATAAAAATAATAATCCGATAAAGTTTTATGGTAAGGCGAGTCGAAAGACGATAAAACGTAGCAAAGTAACGGTGGTATCGAAGGTTCGCGGACACCGACTATGGCAGAGAGTATATATATATATATATAAGAAGAGGGGCCAGTGACTCTTCTCTTCACGAGGCCTCTGTACTGTACATATACAGACCAGACACGCCATTATACTAGAGAACTCAACTGTCTACAAAAATATTAAATGCATGATATTGTTTCGTCTTTTAAAGAAAATGATTAATCATTGGCATTCGGGAAAGAGAAGATCTCGTTCAGTGTCACTTAATCAAATTTAAGAATTTTTATATCGGAATCGAAAATTCTGACGTAAAAAATTTCCCGGACACGAATTTTCGATACTAATCACGTTTTGGTTTTGTTTTTTTTTTGTCAGCCATATTGAATCGACCATTTTGAATTTTATGAATTTTACATCGAAGTTAAAATCAGCAACCTCAAAGCTCCTTAAATATTAATTTTTATTAATATCGAATAATTTTCTACTTTTCGGTCGACGATATTGCGCCCGCCATTTTGAATATTTAATCAAAAATAGATGAGTTTAAAAGCCACCATATGCATCAAGTTTAATCGAAATTTAACTATTTTCGTTAATGTCCTGTTGGACATTAATCGCTGCCATTTTTAATTATCATTTAATTAAATTCTTCTTCACACCGATTTTTGAATTTTGGTTGTTTAAATTAAATCGTCGTGAAATTTTGATTAAAAACAGTCCCAATTCCGTTTGACTGTAATCGTGGAACAAACAAACGGATAAGCAGCCAAAGAAACAAACAGAACCAAAAATCCTGAACACTAAAATTATAAAATTCATCATAAGCTATTCACTACGATAACAAAAAAAATAAACATTATAAAACAATTTTTGACAAGCAAAAAATTCATGTAAAAATACCCAATGCGATTGCTTACACTCTATATAGAGACAAAACTCGTTTTAATTTTTCGTTATATTTTTCCTCCAATTCTCACGTGCATTTTTCTGCACGCGGTGGATCGAATAAAAATCCAAAATTATAAAATTCAAGAGCACTAAAATTATAAAATTCATCATAAGGTACGATAACAAAAAACATAAACATTATAAAACAATTTTGACAAGCAAAAAATTCATGTAAAAACGTGGTGCATCGAATAAAAATCCAAAATTGAGCAATTGCTGTATACATATAGAAATGTAATTAAAAAAAAAAAATCCTACCAATTGTAATGTTTTTTTTTTCACATCACGAATTGATATTTTCCTTTTCAAGCACGTGGGGGGATGAAACTCGATCCGCGCAATTCTTCAACTTTTTCCCTTAATAAAATATTTACGTGTAGCCCTAAAAACTGAGCAAGAAGCCCTTAGGTCCGAACGATCTATATCACAGCCCACGCACACTCACTAATAAAACATTTAATATTTAATGCTTTTTTTTCTATCGCCCATTATTCGTTTTTTTTTTTTTTTATCTCATTAAACGCTGTAACATTTACGTATTTATATAAATATAAATGTATTTATGAATTCTCACTGGCCTGTTATCACTGGCACGCTCCTCAAATAATTAAATTATACCCATGATGACCGATAAATAAAAAATAAACGCACATTATGAATTTACACGTATGCGTATAGGCATGGTTATGAATTTATCATGTATGTTAAATAATAATAATAATAATAATAATAATAATAATAATAATAATAATAATAATACGTGCGCACGTCGTTTTCGATCAGTCGAGGCCGAAAACGCGTTTCCCCGCGGAAGGATCGCACACCCACGGCGGAGCACGTATGACTGCTTCACCGGTGCTCTCTCTCTCCTTGCTGCAGCAAAGTATAGTGCAGCGTGGAGCCTCACGAGCTCCCAAACCGCACCGGCTATTTTCCCTCGCGCTTCCTCTCGCTCGTTCAATTGCAATTTTCCATCCTTTTCGCTCCCCACTCCACCCTGCCCTTTTTGCTCTTTCCCCCACCTTGGGCGGTAGCCCCCCCCCGCCCGACGCCACTCCCCACTTTTATCTCGACTACTCGACATTTCTATCCTCGTGCATTCACCTACCAGTCTACCTCAACATCATGCTTTTTCCCCCACCCCGCTCTATTTCATTTTATTGCACGATCTTTCCTCTCTCTCTCTCTCTCTCTCTCTCTCTCTTTCTCTCTCTCTCTCTCTCTCTCTCTCTTTCTCTCTCTCTTTCTCTCTCTCTCTCTCTCTCTCTCTCTCTCTCTCTCTCTCTCTCTCTCTCTCTCCCTCTCTCTCTCTCACTCTCTCTCTCTCTTTCTTATTCACGAATTTTCCATCTTTGTCTCTTGCTCCTCGACTCCCTTTGCGTCTCGCCACTCTTGGTCACCCCCGCATCGAGCTACATTCCCCCCCACAACGCCTTGCCTTTCCCCTCATATTCCATAATTGTGTTTTCGCTTTGTCACTCTCGCAGGTTGCATATGCGGGACTATCCTCGGAACGTCATGGCTCAAATGATCTCTCTCTCTCTCTCTTTCTCTCTTTGGATTTTTCTCTCTTTGGATGTTTCTCTCTTTGGATGTTTCTCTCTTTCTCCCTCTCGCTCGATTTCATGTACCTTCAACGCTTTTGGGTCTCGTTCCAGTGAATAAACGCTAATCGTAGAATGTCGTTCGCCTGAGGGATTCGTTGTTATATTTTTTTCGAAATATCATTTTAACTGACACGACTGAAATGATGATATCGATATATATATATATATATAGTGAAACGATACACTATTACTAGCCTGACCTACGCCTGATTCTAATTACGTTTTTCTCGACGATTTGTAATATTCTCATATTACAAGACTCAGACATTAAAAATAAAAAATAAAATTTTTGATTTTTTTTTTTTTCACGAAAACAAAGCTTTTACTACGGGGATGCAAAATAATAATTGGTCACTTATGGCTTATGGCTGTTGTCTATCAGGAAAAAAAATTGAAAATTATTGATAAAAAAAAATTCCATTCAAAATTCGAATTTCGAAATTGGTTCCAGTGAATAAACGCTAATCGTAGAATGTCGTTCGCCTGAGGGATTCATTGTTATATTTTTTTCGAAATATCATTTTAACTGACACGACTGAAATGATTATATAGTAAAACGATACACTAGCCTGAACTACGCCTGATTCTAATTACATTTTGTTCGACGATTTGTAATATTCTAATATTACGAGACTCAAACATTAAAAATTAAAAATAAAATTTTTAATTTTTTTTTTTTCACGTAAACAAAGCTCTTACTACGGGGATGCAAAATAATAATTGGACACTTATGGCTTATGGCTGTTGTCTACCAGGAAAAAAATTGAAAATTATTGATAAAAAAAAACAAATTAAAATCCCTTCGATATATTAATTTGATGATTATTTATAAATAATCGAAATCGTTGAATTATTCGTTCTTTTTATTTCTTTTCGTCTCGTTCAGCCCCACGAGATCATGTCTGAACCACTCATATGGCTCCTACTCGCCCACACCGCGAGATAGTCTCAGCCGGCGCCCGACGCTCGTCTCGCAGCAGCACCGACAGAGTTCGTTCCGTCGAGTGTGCGTCGGGACGCCAAGAGAACATCAGCCGAGAGAACAGGCAGAACGAAAAATGTCATCCCATCTCCGTCTACAC
>OY769904.1:27947038-28158390 GCA_963669185.1 Dyspetes luteomarginatus
AAGGGAGGTCGCGAAAGTACCAGGGGGATAAAACGTCAAAGATGAAAAGATTCTTGTAAGAAAAAGCTCATTTTTATTGTGACAAAATAAATAAAAATAATTAATTGGTGATGGCCACGGTACTCTCGGGATGGGGTCTGGAATGTCCCACATCAATATATACTTATTTTATATATATATATATATATATATATATATATATATATATATATATATATTCACGTTTAATATGTTCAGAGTCTATTAATATCGTGTCAAACTAACACGACGAGCGAGCTTCTTGTTTGCCTTTAGGCCATGAGAAACCCACATCAATATTCTCTATAATATATATATATATATATGTATGAGACTCTAGTCACCATATGGATACAGTGTTTGCGCAAGTATTACCTCGTTTCCGGTTCGCACCGACTCAATTTCCGCCAGAATCGCCACGATACACTTGACTCTCAGACATTGTGCGTCAAATATGCGAGAGAGGGAGAGAGAGAGAGATTTACGTTCATCCGCGCATACATTTTCCATATATCAGCTCATATGGAGGCTGCAGTAAAGTCTCCATATGTATCATCCATGCCTCTCCATGAAAAAAAAAAAAAACAAAATCTGTATTTGCACAGAGATGAAAAAAAAAAACAATCGAATCCATTCCTAAAAATGGCATTAAAAGAATGCCATTTCTAAAAATGGATTAGACAATTGTTTTTTTTTTTTTTTTTCATCTCTGTGGAAATAGAGTAATTGACATTTTTCAATCCTATTCGACGATTCATTTTTGCTTTTACTGTGACTTTGCCTCCCGATAGAGCCACTCCATCATCGGAAGGCAAAGTCACAGTGAAAGCAAAAAAAAAATCATCGAATAGGATCGAAAAATGTCTATTTGTACAGAGATGAAAAAAAAAACAATCGAATCCATTCCTAAAAATGGCATTAAAAGAATGCCATTTCTAAAAATGGATTAGACAATTGGTTTTTTTTTTTTTTTTCATCTCTGTGGAAATAGAGTAATTGACATTTTTCAATCCTATTCGACGATTCATTTAAAAAAAAAAAATTAAATACTTTTTTAAAGATGCATAGCAGATAGATCTACATTAATCTATTCTTTATCATTTCCAAAACCCAATTTTTGGGGGTACGATTGAATCGATATAACAATAACGATTAATAATAATTAAATAATTATTATTAATATTTAATCAGTAATTTTATTATTTATTGAATAATTTCTACAAATTTGGAAATAACGACTTAGAAATTTGGTAAATTTAGCTTGACGAATAATAATATATCATATATATTAGAATGAAAATATTAAATCAAAAAATTAGAGTTGTCGTAAAACAAACTCGTGCTCGCGATTTGCCTGTCAGCTGGTCTGTCAGTTTTGGGACCGAGGGACGGGCTCTCGGCAAAATCTGTCAGTTGCAGAAATTTTAGGTTCGTTTGGCACAAATATTCATACCGTTAAATTTACGAGTGAAAATGCACCTCGAATAAGCGCTCCACAATGGATTCATTGAAGTGACGTTAGCACGCAATCAGTTGGAAAAATAAACGTCGTGTGATGAAAAATCTTCTGTTTTTTTTTTTTTTTTTTTTATCTTTTTTTTTTATCTTTTGGTGAAATATGGGTGTTTGCATGAGAAACGCTATTGACATGGCACGTGGTGGTTACGTGCCCTTTTACGCCTGGCGAGGATGGAGTTTTCTCACCCTTCTCGGCATTATCATCGTCGGAATAATGTTTTTCTTTGCTTACATCGTGAGTAATTCAAAATAAATAATAAAAATTTTCATTCGAGCACGTAATTATCGAGGCTTGTCCAGAAAAAAATGATTTTTATGTAAATATTAAACTATGAAACAAAAACAAAAAATTGTTCAAAAATCACATTACATCGTGAGTAATTCAAAATAAATAATAATAAACATTCGAGCACGTAATTATCGAGGCTTGTCCAGAAAAAAATGATTTTTATTTAAATATTAAACTATGAAACAAAAACAAAAAATTGTTCAAAAATCACATTACATCGTGAGTAATTCAAAATAAATAATAAAAATTTTCATTCGAGCACGTAATTATCGAGGCTTTTCCAGAAAAAAATGATTTTTATTTAAATATTAAACTATGAAACAAAAACAAAAAATTGTTCAAAAATCACATTACATCGTGAGTAATTCAAAATAAATAATAAAAATTTTCATTCGAGCACGTAATTATCGAGGCTTGTCCAGAAAAAAATGATTTTTATTTAAATATTAAACTATAAAACAAAAACAAAAAATTGTTAAAAAATCACAAAGAATTATTTCCGTTACGTATAATTAAATTATTTTAAACTGACCCAAAAAATGTTCGTAAATTAGTTGTAAAATGCAATTTTCATTCCTTTTGTTGAAATGATCGAAAAAAAATTCCAGAAAAAATGAAGAAAAAAATCGGTAGACACGAAAAATGATATTCACCAAGATTTCTCTTCGATTGGATATTCTAGCAAGACCGTGGATACTCGTAATTTTCCAATACGATAAGACGAAAATTTAATGGAAGATACGAGGGGAGTTCGCTGACCCCTGACTCATTAAAGGGATCCGATAAACGGAGAAGCTCAAAATTCATTGAATATCGAAACGTGAAGAAAAAAAAAAATTCCTATCATGATAGAATAATCGTGAAACTCCATCAAAATATCTCAATTCAATTTTCAAAAACATAAAAAATGAAAAATTGTCAAATGTCTTTGTAAAAAATTATTCAATGATAAAAAAAAAATCTCTCCCTGAATAAAAATCCTTTTTGCTTCATCATATCCAGCTTTATTTTCGTTAAAAAATATATGTACATATATATATATATTTTTTTTTATTCAATTTTCATATCAGAGGACTTGAAATATTCAAAAACTTTGAAAAATATTTTTAATATTTTTAATATTTTAACAAAATATTCGTATGTCTATGAAAAGAAAAAAATATATTTGATACGATACTATTTTTCATTTTATAAATTCATATTAAAGTCAAGAATTCATCAGAGGTTTTATTTTTTCGTCGTGGGTCGAAAAAAAAAATCAGCTCCTCTGTGTATGATGTGAGAGGGAGAGAGAGAGAGAGAGAGAGAGAGAGAGAGAGAGAGGAAATGTTAATTAAAATAGGAGCACAAAGGTCGGAGGAAAAAGAAGAGTCAGATGCACGTAAAGTCAAATTCTCTTTAGACTGTAGAGACAGAAAAGATTTTTAGTCAGGATTACCAACGCTCTGTGGTACACATATTATACGAAGAGTAAAAGACTGTAATTGGAAGAGAAGAATTTCGAGTGCATAAAAGCGATGGTACCGTGTCCTGTTTCCGTGTAAGATCGTTTTGTCCTCTCATGCACTGTTTTACTTGAAATTCAACGATGCGAATATATCATATATACATATATATATATATATATATACACACACATATATACGTCATTCACGTGTCCTGCGTTACAGAACGTCATATATAATATTCACGAGAGTAACGTCGAATCTAATTTTCTGGTCTTTTATTCAGCGAGCCGGTGCTTTTAACGCGATATTATTAAGATAAAAATGGACTATGCAATTACGTTATTCATGCCCCTTGCCTTTTCCTCTCGCAATATAACGTTTTCATACACGCATATAAAATTTTTAATCTATAAATTTGATAATTTTTTTTTTTTTTCTTTTTAACTAATTATTTTTTTACAATTTAGCGGAGTGAATTTAATTTTTTTTTTTAATTTATATTTTTTATTTAAAAATGTATTTACAGTGAAAAATTTGTTGGAAAATCCAGGAACGAAAACTTCATCTCATGAAATATTCTACACTAACAATAAACTCCATTACGTCGAATTTCCATTGTTCCAATAATGAAAATTAGACAGCGTAACGCAACGTAATAGTGCACCAGTGAATGACCAGACACCAATAAATGACCACTTCACGCGAACTATATCTATATATAGTGATTTTAACACGACAGGTCATTCAGTGGTGCTGAATCTTAACGTGGTCATTCACTGGTACTCTCACCCTATTAAGTTAGATAGGAATGGCACTCGCATAATTTACAATTAATTATTTATTAAAAGTTTCTTTTGCGGTAAAATTACACGATCGATCGACCAGGCTCGAAAGAGGTTTCTGCACTACCGGCGGAGCGGATAGGAGCGAGAGCAGCCTCTGTATAATGTGAAAATTCAACGAGAGATGGAGCTACTCTACAAGAATTCTGATGGAAGAAAGAGGAGGAGGAGATTGTGCGAGAATCAGCAGAAGATATTGTCGATGATGCCGTACCGACGATCGGTACGGTAGATTTCTATTGTAAATTTAAAAAAAAAACGTTTCTAAGTTACTTTTGAGGATAAAATTATTATTAAATATTGTAATTTGATGATTTGTTTAAAAATAAAATATGCTCTTTGGTTAAATCGAATTTAATCGCTACCATTTGCCATTAGGTGACAAAATCATAGGTTTCAAATGCTAATTACGGTCATTTTCGAAATTCTAAATTTAAGCGTCAAATGACGAAGAGACTATTTAGTTGAAAAATGACTACTACTTCCTTTATCCATTATTAAATTTGTCCATATGAATTCTTTCTTCGAAGTTTTCTGACCCACTCGATAATTTTCCTTGTTGCCCTGTATAGCAGTCATTTTACCATATCTGGACCATTTTCTGACCGGTTACAATTTCAGCTTATACATTGCCCAAAACTAGTTTTCATTGTGTGAAAATTCGATAAAATCATTTATTAATCGTTTTTTCCCTCTCGCGGAGCATATTATGATTCATCCACTTTCACCCTCTTTATCTCTAAATACAAAGCAACATGTCCTGACTGACTGATTCATCATCGCCCAGCCCAAACCATTGGACTTAGAAACATGAAATTTGGGGAGTAAATTCCTTCTGCGACGTAGGCGTCCACTAAGAAGGGATTTTTCGAAATTCAACCACTAAGGGGGTAAAAAGGGGTAAAATGTGTTTAGACTGATTGAAGGCGTAAGAAGCCGCGGGCACCAGCTAGTTATTAATAAGAAAAAAGAATTTGTCTCGTCTCCTAGCTCGGAATAAATAGGCTACAGAATCCCATGTAGTGTAGAAATAAAAGCCATAAACGTGTAATGGGTATTTAACGAGAGCGCGCAGGGCAATTAGCATGATCCGTCGGACAAATCGCTGTCGCTGTTATTTTCATAGGGTAATGTGCACAAGTTTTTATTTTTCCTCAATATTTTACAATACTTTTTAGCTTTCCTTCTGCCACTCGGAAAAGACAAACATAATCTAGTTCGTATGGGCTGTAAATTATAAACATTAATTTACCTAAAAAATAAATTGTCTGACGATACTAAATTTTACGTTCTCTGATTGTTAGTTTTGTACTATTGTTTTTCTCCCTATGAGGAATTCCATATTTTGAATATTTTCGAATATTCTTGATTATTTATCTAATATTTTAATTATTTTTTCATCAATGCACGTACGTCTAAAAAATAATAAAAGGCAACAAAAATTTATTAATTCTGTGACAATTCAGTTTTGTCTCACTATTTTTTTTCTCCTAGTGGATTTTATTTTCAATACTTTGAATTATTTTTCCCAATGCAATATTTATTAAGAAATTAAAAAAAAAGTCAATGACGAATTTTGGCTCTTGCGATAATCCTAATCCTTCTCGTTATCTTAGTTATCTCGCTAAAATTTTTTCGTCTGCGAGTCATATTTTATTTTTATCATCATTTATACTAGTGGACTGGATGTGAGAGTTCACTATCTCGACAATAGGCTGATGCAACGTGCCTCAAAATTAAATCGTCAATCTACTACACGATACGGCGATCAAGTCCCCAACATAATAGAAAAAAAAGAACCTGCCTCGTCCTCGTATTCCTTCGACGAAGATAACCATTTTACTCTACTATGGCAACATTTCCACGTGTAACTCTTGTTTTTTCCCTACTAACCACAAAAAGCAATCCTTTAACTGATGCAACAATCCTGTAAAATCACACATTATCCTTCTAGTGCACTTAAACTCATCGCGCGAGAATAATCGATTCAAAAACCAAAGCCGTTTGGCGCCTGAATGCGCAAGCCGCGTTGCGCAGTAAACCCGACCAATGGGCACTCTCCAGGCACGCAGTGCATCGCTCTCTCTCTCTCTCTCACGCACATCGTGACGCGTTTACTGCCACGCTGGCAGTTCTCCTAGATGCGACAGTGATTATTTGCGACTAGTCGTTCGCGGACCTTGCCGTGATTACATTTTCAGTGTATAATGCTCACGTTCGCGTCAAATGAAAATGAGTAATAACAATTGAAGCTCAAAAAAGCCACAAACAAAAAAATCAGTACGCCGGTGGGATTCGATCGGAGATCGAACTTTTCCGTTTTTTTTTTCATTTAAACAAGAAAAAAAATGCTCGCATGATAAGTGAAAATTTCGTGGGTTCGGTCTCGCGCCCGGGCTCTCTATCGCTCTGTCTCGCTCTTCCCACTGAGATACGTTCTCGGCACGCCTTGAGCGTTTTCGAGAAGACACGGAACCGGTCGGCCCCTCGAATACGTTTTTTTTTTCTGGGGTGGGGAGTAAATTAACGTCCCTACAGTTTGTGACGCTGCGACGGGGGAATTATCAAAACTCAAAACTGTACAATTTGTTCGAAAGGGTCGTGAGAGAGAGAGAGAGAGAGAGGGGAGCTCTCGATCGTTCCCCTCTTATTGACTCCTATATAGTCACTGAGGCACTCGTGTCTCGTCTTCGTACCTTGAACGGCCGTGGAGTGCGCGACGTCTCATAAACGCGAGTGCGCCGCGTGTTTTTCTTCCCTACTTGATATTTTATCCTATAATAATAATAATAATAATAATAGTAATAATAGTGCGGAAAATTCCGTGGCCAGTGCCTGGTGCTTGATTGTGAAAAAAATTGTCCACGAGACGGAGACTCGATAAATTGATAAAAATGACTTCCCTGTCGACGGATATGAGCTTCATGGAGCTTCTTCTCGACCGGGAAGATCCCTTACTCAAGGAGAGTCTCAAGGACGAGATTCTTGCAGAAGAAAACTATCACGACGATCCTATCGCGGTGAGTTACGTTTATTTTTTCTCTTTTAGATTGGCAATGGAACGTCCCGAACTTTGAATATAATTTTTCAAATCTATTTTGAATCGAAGTTCCGGTTCGATGTTTATGCAAAAAAGAAAAAATTATATAGAGAACGTAGTTAAGAAAACAATAATTTTTTGATGAAGAAACTTTCAATTTTTTATCGTCACTATTCTGATAGTATTTCGGTGTTAAAATATGGAAAAAGAAAGTGAATAAAATTGCGTAGAAAAAAAAAATTGCTCAATTGTTTTTGGAGATCCTTTCAAATATATAAGAAAAAGCGCGCAATGTTTGAAAAGTTAATTGCGATCGAATTGTATTTTTAATTTTCTTCGCCATACTAGGAGTTTTGAGAATGTGATCGGAGGTTCCGTATGGTTGGGCGAAAGAGGATATTCGTTTACCGTTGTAAAAGTTTCATATCGTTATATTTAGCTCACAATTGCCCAGCTCGCAAAGTTCACTTTGAAAATTCGCATATACACTTTTTTCTGCTTCAAACGCACTTAAAAAAAAGTCTGTACATTTCAAATCAAATCAGAAATTATTTTTACTTGTCTATTTGACAGGGTCCGAGATATTTTACAAGATTTGTTTTTAACCAGCCGGCATTTATAATCCTCGCATAATCTTGTGAAATTTTCAATTTTAAGATCTGGTATTTATTTCTTATCACTAAATTCCGACCCTGTTTCGCTGCTCCGCGTGGGGAAATCCGCGTTTGCGAGTTTTTCCCGCAATTTCGCAGTAACATATGGCACATGGATTAACCGCATGCTCGATATTCGCGACAGGCGCGCCGCCATTTTGAATCATCGTTTGGGATCGTCGTAAAAAAATAACTTTTACAAAAAACTAATACTACTTGCGGGCACAATTAAAAGTTACCTTTTTTTTTTCATTTTATTAAATTAATCAATTTGAATTTTCCACGTGTTTTGAACACGTTATATAGTCAAAGGTCGAAGCGTAACTCCATTGCACCTTTAAAAACATTGAAGAATTATTTTCTCATTTTGTTTTGTTTTAAATCGAAACTGATTTGACTAAGTCACTAAATCGTAACTCCTGAATTTTATTTACTGCCTTTCCTGGATTGGGACAAGCCAGGTCGCTACCTGGTATACAGACACCAAATTACCCGGTCATTAAATGCACAATTTTGCTAACGAGCATTGCTAATGAGCAATGGGGTAATTTCAAATATACGCATTTTTAACCGATTGAAAACTTACATACAGGGAGACACAATTTCTTCTAAACAATAAAAAGATTTAAAAAAAAAAAATTAACCGTCAATTAAGCATTTATGAATACTGATATTTCGCAAGTATATGGAGTCTTGCATGTTCACTATAAACGGAAGATTTACCTCATACGTGATGTAAAACTCAATTGAATGAAAATATGCCATTTGTTTAATTAAACAAAAATAATTGTTTGTCAAATTTTCAAGCACGTAAAAACTAAACTCATCGTCAAAGAGAATAATATAATCCTCCATCGCAGAGGACGAAAATCTTATGACATTTGCGCAATGAAAACAACATTTTATACCAAGTGAAGTAATATGAGGATTAAAGGGGTCGCACCGTGATCTAATTTAAATATTGAAATTAAGCTTACAGCCATTTTTTAAATATTATCGTAATGTTAGATATCATTTATCTCTCATGTTAAAAAAAAAAAATCGATGCGCTGCCTCTGTTGCTGGGCGAATCGAACGATCTTATGATATCAAATGCCGAATTCATTCGAATGACATTATTAACCATTCTCAAAGACCCACAAAACAGGACAAAAATCGAGTCGAAGAAATTTCTCAATTGCAGTCAAGCGATGAGACTTATAATTATCTCCAGACTCATTACAAACAGGTTGTTGAGTTTTTTTTTTCTAACTCTAAATTAAAATGAACTATCACGATTCTGCCTTTTACCCTTATGGGCCATACTTGGAGTTGGAAGGAAGGAAAAGTCGGAGATTTTTTTTTTTTTTTTTTTCTGGGCGACCTCAGAGCTCGAGAATTCAGGCTTAAGGGTCGGTCAGAAAACCCGTTTTATAAATTCACGATGTGTATGTGTGTGTTTATATTATATCCATAGTAATATCTTACGTCTGCTTAAGCCTCTTCTAGGATATTGTGATCCAGCCTTAAGCAACAACCTTTTTCGGTCCACACAAATCTTTTTTTTTCTCCCATACACCTTGCTAGTCAAAACTGGAAATACTACGAAGCTACAACCTTTTAACTCAGCCAGGACACGTCCACGGAAAAATAATATTCCTAAACTTCGTATGAATGAAGTCAATATTTGTATGTAAATAAAAATTATTTTATGAATAAATTTGAAAAAAAATATTCTGTAAATAAATTAGTTAAAAAATATTATTTTGTAAATATAAATTACAAAAAGTCGGAGACTTTTTTTTTCGACCTCAGATTTCGAGTATGCAGGCTTAAGGGTCGGTCATAAAACCCGTTTTATAAATTCACTATGTGCATGTGTGTGTTTATATTATATCCATAGTAATATCTTACGTCTGCTTAAGCCTCTTCTAGGGTATGGTGATCCAGCCTTAAGCAACAACCTTTTTTGGTCCATACAAATCTTTTTTTTCTCCCATACACCTTGCTAGTTAAAACTGGAAATACTACGAAGCTACAACCTTTTAACTCAGCCAGGATACGTCCACGGAAAAATAATATTCCTAAACTTCGTATGAATGAAGTCAATATTTATATGTGTAAATAAAAATTATTTTATAAATAAATTTAAAAAAAAAACTGATTTTGTAAATAAAAATTATAAATAAAAATTTAATATCAATTATTAATTTTTTTTTTTTCATTTTATCACTGCATCGAATAATTCTTTGAACCGTACAAAATCCTTAATGATTATTAAGAAGCATTTCTTAACGCAGAATATTATATAATATTTATTCCGATAAAGAAATTCACTTAGCCGCTCTTTAAATGGGCAATTATACTCTATTAATTTCAAAAGACATAAACTCAGTCTTAAGGTAGTTTTGTATGATTTAAAAAACAATATATTTTTGACTGTGATGGGAAAAACACCCAAAACCAGGTAAAATTGATATTCCAACTAAACAAAACTTGCATCGAATATTATTGCATTTGATTTAAATTCGAATAAAAATTTAATTTAAATTATATTTAAATTTCTTTTATTTTGTATAATTCAAAATTCTTCTCGGATTTTTCGCTACGACGACTGAGTGCTGTTTATATGAATATATTCTCGTTGCTATGAAAAATTTATATCTGCGTCATTTGTTAATAATTAATTATTCTTTTGCGTTCATTAAATTTTTTTTTTTTAAATATTTATTTTAAAATTCTTTCTATTAAATATTTGATTGAACGCCGGAGAATAAAAAAGTTCAATAAACTCTCGGCCAACGATAGAATTCTTTTTCACGCTGCTGTATAAGTTTATAATGTTCTCTCGTGCTTCACGTCGCGGACGATGAATACCCCGAGATAACTGTAAATCTCGAATCGGGCCAGCCATGCGAATAGCAGACTAGAGAGCCTATGTGTACCGCAGATCGCAGATGAGTTTTTTTAAATTTATTTCCTTTCTTTTATTTTCCCCTGAGTCACGCAAAAGAATTTTACTCTGTTAAAACATTCAAGTATTTTCCTCTTTTATTATTATTATTTTTTTCCGTATAGCAAATCTTAAGTTTTGTCAACTGTCGAAAAAATAACAAACAGCAAATCAGTATGATAAATATTTTTTTTTTTTTGGTTATTGTGATTTACCAATTTCGCAGACGAGAAAAAAAAATCCACGAAGCATGTTAAAAATTTAAGCAGCACGATAAAAATGCCGAGATAACAAAATAAAAAAACCTTGAAATTTTGAGAGGATTACGAAATAATTGTGTTCATAATGCTACCATTTAAATAATAATAATATTCAAGTTATGTGCCAAAAATAAAATAATAATTTATCGACGTTTTGTAGTATATTTTCCAAAAGTACTACAAAGGATACAAAGGAAAATTCAGGATAATTTGAGAACGTAATTAATTGTGTAATTTATTTTTTCATATCATAATTGTTTTAAATTTTAAAAAAATTTATGCCAAAAATATAAAAAAAATTAATGAAAAATGAATTTCTCGACGTTTCCTGATTTTTTTTTTTTTTTTTTCAAAATCCACTCAAATTCCAGATTATATGAAAACTTTTTCAACAAATCGAACATACTCGGATGTTACAATTATTAATAGAGTAAACATACAAGATCGTGTAATTTATTTTTTGATATCATAATTGTTTTAAATTAAAAAAAATATATGGAAAAATAAAAAAAAATTAATGAAAAATGAATTTCTCGACGTTTCCTGATTTTTTTTTTTTTTTTAATTTTTCAAAATCCACTCAAATTCCAGATTATATGAAAACTTTTTCTACAAATCGAACATACTCGGATGTTACAATTTATTAATAGAGTAAACATACAGTACGATTAGATTATTGATAATGCGAAGGCTTTTTTCTCGTCGCTGGTATAAGCTCAGTCCCTGACCGAAATTTCCATTCTCGTGACTGTGAGCGAAAGAGCAGCAAATAGCAGTTATAACCGATCGACTATATTTAGTTTTCGTATTATTGTGAGAAAACCAGGTTATTCCTCGAGTTTCCATCGTAAATATACATCGTCTACTGGGTATTCTATTATCCGGCAAATTTCTAAAATGTGCTTATTCTTATTCACGGGCATCTCTGAGCCAGAAAAACTTCTTATCAGTAAATTTCGTAATTTTCAGTAGCGATAAGAGCGTTGCGTTTGAATGTCTAGCATTTCGATACACACTCGAATATAACGGAGCATTTCGATAACGACACGAGCTCCTAAATTTAAAAAAAAAAAAAAAACTTCGAGGTAGAAAAACAGCTCGATTGAACAGCTCTGTAAATTTTCGTCAGGGCTAAAAAAATCGAGAGGCCTCGATTAATCGATGAAAAATAAATACGATAAGAGTTGAGGAGAAAAAAAAACTATTAATTTTTCTGTAAATTCTCGATCATAAGTAAATTCGGTGGGTCGAACTATTATTTTTTGTAACATAATGCAAATAAAATTGATGAAAAATACTTTTAATTTTTCACATTTCGATAACAGTCAATAATAATTGATAAAAGGCACGACAAATCGAGAGAGACATGACCCTTAAAATTTCTAAATTAATTTTTCCTTTTATTATGTTGCAGAGCAAACTCCTTCAATTCTCAAAATTTCTCAACTTTTTCAGATTTTTGTGAAAAACTGTTTTTCTCATTGTCAATCTTCGTTGATAAATTTATTTTTAATAAAGTCTGGTAGATGTTGGTCATCGTTGCTAAAAAAATTCTACGAATTCCCGGTTCAGAAACAATTTTTTCAGACCCTCTGACGATCGGCGTAATTACAAAAAAAATTAACATTCAAAAAAATGTAATTCACTTTTTATTAAAGCTTTTATTAGAGATTGTTTTAATTTCAAAAATAATTCTGTTTCCAAAATATACAAGGTGATTTGAATAATTGGTACAGCTGAATTTATGCAAAAAAGAGGAACATTTGGAAAAAGTTTAAAATAAAATTATTAGATTTTTTTTTGTAGCATTTCGCCCATATTCAGGATGGTCTCGTATTAAAAAAAAATCAGAACGATAAATCACTTCTGCAAATTTTAATTCTAAACTTCGTCAATAACGACTACACCAATTTATTTTAAACGAAAATAAAATTATTAAGGGTTCTTTTTTATCCTACCCGAGAATGTACGAAAACAGAAAAACAAATTATGGCCTTATTTTCCCTGAAATTACCAATACACCCATATATATATGGCAATAATATATATAAAAAACTGGCAAAGAATTATCATGAAAATAAAAAAAATGAAAAATTCTTTCATTTTCAGGCAGAAGAATGGCCAACAAATACGGACGATCTTTTCGATTCGATATTCAAGCTGGACAATCAATTCAATTTGATCGAGAACGATCTTGACGAGATGCCATCGTCATCATCGGACAGTGGATTGTCGAGTGTTCTCAGTCTATCGTGCGAGCAACAATTGAGTCCGCTTTTACCGATCGAGGAAGATCAGATTGAAATGAGCAATTCGGATCTGAGCAGTCCGCAAAATTTTATGGATTTCGATTCAATGGGTAGTCCCAATCAATCGATCGACGAAAGCCCAATCGATAGTCCGATAAGATCAGTCATGAGCTCTAGTATTGGCTCACCCGCAACTGATATTACCGAAGAAATGGATTTCGAATCGTCTCTCCTGACTGTCGTCGATCCTAATATTGTCGAGGGAAGTAACGAGACGACGATTGCTTCGAGTCTTGAACAACGACCAATTATTGAACGTGGGTTTTTTTTGTAATCTCTATATGTCCAAGATAAACAAGATGAGCATGAATTTTCATGAAAACTAACGAAGATAAAAATCTACAGAAGAACAAAGTTGCTCTGATTGAGGCGAGAAAAAGTGATTGATCGAATTGGCCGTAGTAAAAAACTCCAGTGATCGCCATTGAAAAAACGCTATTCATTTGCCATTGACATCTTTGTCAATAGCGTTGTCTTGTTCTCAGATGCCCTTTTTCTGGGGCCTGGACTAACCATTATTACTTATTATTAGTTTGAACAGTTGCTCATTCCAATGTCGTCCATCTTTTTTTTTGTAATCTCTGTATGTCCAAGATAAACAAGATGAGCATGAATTTTCATGAAAACTAACGATGATAAAGATCTATAGAAGCACAAAATTGCCCTGATTGAGGCGAGAAAAGGTGATTGATCTAATTGGCCGTAGTAAAAAACTCCATTGATCGCCATTGAAAAATCACAATTTTATTCGCCATTGACATCTTTGCCAATGGCAATGATGAATGGTGATCAATGGAATTTTCTACTGCGTATACTACGAAACACCTAAATTTTTCTCACGTCAAACAGGATTTTGTGCTTCTATAGATCTCTGTCTTCGGCCTTAAAATTAAAACAAAGAAGGAAAATCATAATGTCTAGTTTCGCAGATATCTTTAGCATAAAGTATGCCAACCGAGATGTGAGTCATTCACTGTAAATTGCATGCCAGCGTGAATGACGTAATCCTTTCTCAATATTTAAACAGACTTGTGGGAAGTTTCCTCAGTAAAACTATATATAAAATTTGGTTCGACGAGATAAATTATTTTTTTCACGATTTTCATTGAGAACTTCAACTTAAAATCTTCAACCTATCTTCAACTTCAACTTAAAAATCATTCGTTTTTTCACAGAAGCCACACCCAAACAAACTCCAAGATCAGATCAGACAACGTTAAACATTCGAAATTTCACATGCAATGGCAAACGAAATATACGACAATTGATTCGTGTAACGCCCGTTGGTTCGGGCAATCCAAGATCAATTTTGCTTCCCGTCAGTCTAAAGGACATGAAGGAAGTTCGCACCATTAAAATCATCAATGCATCACAGGCACGGAATCTCAAGGGTTTCAAGATCAACCAGGGCAGTGTTATCAGCAAAGCTATTCCCGTGAGAACAATTAAACGCAATACTTAGAAAAAAAAATAATAATAATAATCATTAAATGATAAAATACTGGTAAATTGAAGTAAAATTATGAGCTAAAAATCTGAAAGATTATTTATAACATTTCAGGTTTTAATTTTTTTGTACGCGATGAATTTCGTGTCAATTCAATATATATATTTTCAAATTCATCCATCAGGCACGAAAGGCTGACGAGTATTAAATTTTGAATTTATCTGATCATTGCATAAATCAAATTGAAATAAAGTTACGATTAAAAAAAATATAAATTTTGATTAATAAAAATTTAACATTTATATATTAAAAATAGATGATATTTTTTTGGTGCTATTTCCGGTTACAGATGAGCATGAGCATAAAACAGGAGGACACCGGAAGTGAGAGAAGCAGTCACTCGAGCGACGATATATCAGAAACTGAATCGCCCTATCCGCGTTTGAAATTAAACTCGGAGGAGAAACGTCTTTTGCAAAAAGAGGGCATAACATTGCCGTCTCATTATCCATTAACGAAACACGAGGAGCGTGAATTAAAGAGAATCAGGCGTAAAATTCGCAATAAAATATCGGCTCAGGATTCTCGCAAGAGGAAAAAGGAATACGTTGATGGCCTTGAGGATCGCGTTAAACAATGCACGGAAGAAAATATGACCCTTTTGAAACGTATAAAGGCCCTACAGACGCAAAATCAGAGTCTTGCTGGACAACTTAAGAGATTACAAGCTCTGATACAGAAGGGAAATAAGAGCGCTCAACCGGCAACTTGTTTGATGGTTCTTTTAATGTCCCTCGCACTCGTAGCTTTCCCGAGCATCAAACCACACGCGAATAACAACGGTAACGAGCTCTCCAGAGATACTGAACAGCCAGAAAAAATGCCACCGATTGGCGGTGAGTTTGAAAAATTATTATTATTATTATTATTTTAAATTATCGATATCGATCCTCAATGAAATTTTCTCTGTAATTTTTTTATTCATTTTTTGACAAATTTCTCAAGTATTTTTTTAAAACTTTTTATTCCCCAAATAATTTAGACCAATTTTTGTACGTTTCAACAATCTCTCTAGTCTCTCATTGAAAAATTTGACGAGTAATTTTCGTAGTATGAAAGTTATCATTTGTACTGGGAAAAAATTAGCTCGAATCATTTTTAAAATTCATCAGAAAAATTTATAATTATTTTTTCATCTTGTTTACAATTCTTTGTATGCCAAGAATATACCTAAAAACTCTTATGGGGGGGGGAGGGGGGCGAAGCCGACTTCGAGAATACATGGGGCCCCCCAATCAGGCCGTAACACTAACTGTACTCGACACGGGTCTGCTCAGTCCGCCGGCTCAGGTCGATCCGGGACATTGAACTCTCGAATGGAATTGTGAAAGGCCCCGATCCGGGGGGGGGCTCGTCTTTTGTATTTTTTTTTAAGTTTGCTTTCACGTCCTTAACTTCGTAGCTCTCTCTCTCTCTCCCTCTCTTGGAATTTTTTCCCTTCGCGTCTAGATCGTTTTTTTGCGACTCGTTTTCAAAACGATGCGTTATCTTGAGCCTCATCCAAGCATTAAATCGTTTTCCGCTCGATTCTATAGTTTTTTGCGATATCTCGAAATAATCGATTTCTCCGTGTCAATTGAAGAAACAAAAAAAAATGCTATTGAAGTTTTTTTGATTTTTGAGCTAAAAGTTTGGAAAAAAAGTCGAATTTTCCTCAAAATTCTGCGTACGAATATTACAGCATATTTATAAATTCAATTGCGAATTTTGGAGTAAAAAATATAATGTGGACGAAAATAGCATAAAATGGGTCTTAATTTTTCTCAAAAAAAAAAAAAAAAAAAAAAAAAACTAAGATTCTTGACGATGAAAAAAATATATATATATATTTTTCTAGGGAAAAATTAAAAAGTTTACATCAAACTACAACGTTGCGACATTTATTTATTGTATGAGGTAAATTTTTCAAAATAAGATGACCTAAAAAAAAATCGAAAGAATTCAAAGAAAGTCTTCAAAACCGGAAAAATTTGAATAAAAATTCCGTGAGATCGCCGAAAAAAATAAAATGACTCGAGATCTGAGAAAAATTCTTCGTATAATACACGAGCGATATTTGTAGTATTATTGGGCTGTAATATAAATAATTTCGCTTGAAGTTATTCTACTTACAACAGAAATTAATTCTCTCTAACCCAATAAATTTTCATAACACACAAAGTCGCTCCATAGTCTCTCGGTCTTCTGTGAGCCCACAGTGAGATAAAAATTGTAATCATCGAATTTTCAGGCACACTCGGATCGCCCCTAAGCTTTTTCCTGTACGAGATAAGAATCCTCTCGTTCTCGTTTCAACTCGGTCGTGCTGTCATCGAGAGAAAAAAAAAAAAAAAAAAAAAAAAAAAAAAAACGTTCCTCTATCTCTCTATCTATATCTATGTAGTGCCAATCAACGTGTTTATCTTTCAAACCAATGGGAGTTGACCTCTCTGTTCCCTCGAACGAAAAACAATTTTCGACTTTAGTCAATCGTGCAAAATTTACCAAACTCAGCATTTTTTTTTTCTTTGCTGATTCGAAGGCTTTGCGACATTTTTAACGTGAAATTTTAGCAATCGGCCAATATTGTTGCATTTCAAAATCAAACTTCGCTCTGTATTCTTATATTATAAATTGCTCTCACTTTAAGAGATGCTGGCCAAGTACGAAACGAGAGCACGTCTTGTATTTCTCATCGACGCAAAGTTGCTCTACTACTTTCTACTCCCGAGACGACGTGAAATCTTTTTGAGAGAGGGAAGCGAGGAGATTTTTTTTTTTGCTTCTTTCACACATACTACATTTGCTTTTAAACTCTTTCGAGCAGGACAACTTTGGCTTTTGCTTCGTGACCTCGATATTGACAAAATTATGAATTAATCGATCGGTCGAATTATAATTGAATTTTTTTTTTTAAGTTCACAAACGTGAAGAAGTGACATAAACTTCGACCTGCGAATGTATTTTTTAATTCTGCAATTTTTCATCAACTCAATAATTCAGATTTTCAATTTTATTAATAATGGTTGCGTGATTGAAAATAATTCCTATTGTTTTCTGAACAACTTCGGTTACCTCATCATTTCTCTATCCTCGTGTCACGGTCATTCGCTCAAACTATTTTTCACGGTCGTCCAAATTTGGAATTTTCAAACCCATTGAATATTCCGTAGGTGTACAAGTCGAGTGAGTCTCGTATTTGAAACTTTTAAGTTCATTGAACTCTGTCCATTTGTCCAGAAATTCTCTTGGCTAAACATTGAATAATCCTGCTCGAGTGAATGTCGTAATTTTTTTAAATTTCTTATTATCCTTTGCAATTTGTCACTTTTACTCGAAAATTATTTGTCTTTCTCATGAACTTTCTCAAATGGCTAAAAATTTTACACCTTATCGGAGTACGTCCTTGTGACTTTTTTGCACACTTTCGTCGTGTTCCAGTAACACGGACGAGCGTGTGTAATTTTTTTCCTATGGCTTCATCGAAGCTTTGTACTTACGTTGCATTAGTCACATTCCTCGTAAAATATACGCGATTTGTCTCTCGTGCTCTACCGTACAATTTTCTCAAATTCAACACTCGAGTAAAAAGTCAAATTATTATGATGAATTTAAAAAAAATATATTCATTACACTTTATGCTAATTTTTATCTTCATTCTCAATTTTACGAGCAAAAACTAATTTTTCCATTTTTATAAAATAGAAAAATAAAATTTTGACAAAAAAAAATGAGAATAATCGAACAAGTGTGTATTATTTGAGTTTGTAAAAGAAAAATTATCAACATGACAAAATTTTTCTCAGTATAGCAATTTTTCAATTATATCTTTTTTTTTCTCTCCTGGCAATTTCATTTGTCGATTTAAAAATTAACATTGCTCTTAAAAAGGTCAATCTTTAAATTATTTAATTTCCCCACGTATTCCCATTTTTCAAATAGTTAGTTATTTTCAGGTGTACCATTTTAAGGGTGTTTGCACAGCCCATTTTTTAAATATTAAATATGAATTTATTTCAATAAAAAATTGTATTCTTCTGTTTCTCGTATGATTTGACTCGCTCGTTCGTTGATTTTCAGATTCAATATTCAATTTTCATTTATATATATCTATATATATATTTTTTGTTTAGGTCATTCGAGAAGTCTCCTGCACACGAAACAATTGGGCGACGAGCTACAACAGTACAGCGAGGAATTTTTGCAAGAAGTCGAGGGACTACTTGAGCACGATTACAGTCTTGAAGTGCCAGCGCCCCGTTACAAACGGGCACGTTATGATGTCGAACACATTACAAAATATTCATCATCATCATCATCATCATCGTCGGATCACATAGGCGGTACGCTAAGTCAAAAAACGGACTATCACAGTCCAAAATTGACGAGAAAATTTTTCGAGCCACCCCTAGATGATGTTTGGCCACCACCAAAACCGGGAGGACAATCGGCAACAAAAATCGTCGACAAGCTCGAGGCTCTTACGAATGAGCTCAAAATCAATATCTCAGATTCTGATGGTACCAGAACTATAGTTCTCAAAGTGCCGCAAGAGCAATGAAAAATTGATCGATTAATTGACAACGGAAAAATAAAAATAAAATAAAATCAATTTATAATTTACCGAAGAATTTGCAATTTCAACGGAAAATTTTCACCATGAAAAACTAAACAAACTCGAGACAAATTGCATTTTTTCTATCATTATCATTATTCGTAGAGTATCGATTGACCGTTAATTCTGGAATTTGGGGGGGAAGCAGATTTATAACGATCTTTTACTGGATAAATTTTGTTTTGCTTGTATTTTCTTCACACAAGTCTATTTGTAAATATTTATTCCGATATCGGCGCGCAACGTCGCAAAATTAATATCGAAGGGAAAGAAAATAAAAATTATATGTGTATAGATCATATTATTATGTAGATTATGCGTGTGTGTGCGTGTGTCTGGAAAATCCGAGTAAGAATGCGAAAAATAGACAATTAAATTCATACCAGAGTTTACAATGTTACGAATATTCACTTAATTGTAATTTATATATATATAAATTTATATATTGTTCAAAGTGTGTGCTTGTTATAACAATTAATATTCGCTCAATTTTCGTATTTGAGAAATATGACGCGCGTTATTATTTGGCCTTTCGAGCTTCGTATAAAAAATTACAAAAAAAAAATGAGCTAATATAAAATTTGTATAATATATGGGGCGTTCCAAGCTGAATTAATTAAGTTGTGACTCTCATAAATTTCACTTCTGTTTCCATTTTGGGATGGAGGTCTATATGAAAAAGAAGACTCTACAGTAATTTTTTTTAAAGTTAAAAAAAAATCGGTGCGGCCGTTATTAATGAATCGTTGAATTAAAAGAATTTTAAAAGATTACAAATTGCGAGGGTCACCATTTTGGCATAGAATGCCCCATATATATGTAAAATTGTAGTAGTAATAAGCGTTGCATCTTGCTAGAATTTTTAATATAACGATTTATCATCGAGGATGACAAAAGTGGCTGAGAATTAAAAAAACTCTAAATATATATATATATATCGTATATAAATGAGATAAGATTTTGGTTTTCTGCACGAATCTTTCGTTACATTTGACGTTCCCGCTAATGACGTTAAGTTTAATCATTTTTGCACCGTAAATATTTAAAATTGCCAATTGCGAGTGCACGAAAGTTTATAAAAATAATAATTTTTCAACTCGATCGATCTTTTTTCTTTTTTTAGCAAGAATTGTAAAATGAGTATTCACGAATTATTTTCATTGTCGAGTTTGGAACGTTCAAAATTATTGTTTACTGATTGCTTTGAAGCAATCTTTTTTTTTCATCAGTTTTTTAGAAAATAATTGCGTGTAAATTGGTGAATGAGAATTCAGAGTGTTCGTGGACCGAGAAAAAGCATAAAGACTGTATCATGTAATATTGAGTGAAAAAAAAATTATTTAACAAACAAAAAGCATAATACTGACACACTTTGCTGTTATATGATATTATTATCAAATAAATGACGATATAATGCTTTCACTTCGTACTGGTATCAAGAAAAAAATGAATAAGATTCAACGATTCAATTTTTATATATTAAAAAGTCGATTTAACAGCGACGATCTTATAGCACTCATAAAAAATATAATTATATGTATAAATAAATACATATTTGGAAAAGAAAAAAAATAATTAACGAGAGAATTAATGATCGTTTAATTATGAGTATTTGTCGTTTTTTTTTTTTTTTTTCTATCCCGTTGAGTGTTAAATGCGTTTAACGAGTGAACGAGCAAGATTTTTTTTTTCGTTGGTGAATGATCAGATTGATTGTTTTTTTTTTTCATTCTTTTTCAAGAAAAAACTAATAATTTCGTAACATCTACGATTTATTATAGATAAGCGAGAAAACTGAGGCGACATTGCGAAATATAAGCAGGATGACAGACTCTGAGAGTCTGCGTTCAATTATGTACATACCCATGAAAAGTTTGATGGGAAATTAAAAAAAAAAAAAAAATTGTCTTACACACATTCCTATACGATAAATATCGGGCGCGTACACGAGATAATAGGGTGAAGTTCTATTTTTGCACATAGTAGCGTTTAAGAGTGATATATGATTATATTTACCGCCTATCATATATTGCATAATAATGCGTGTAGGAAAATATTTGTCGAATAAATAGAACGAATAATAATAAATATATAAGGAATTAATTGCGTCAAATTTCTTTCTCTCTTTCTTTTTTCAAGCAATGGGCAAATTTCAATTTTGCACTTGAAGGAGCTTTGAAGAAATTCTACAAACAAACAACAAAAATAGAGGAATTTGAAGAACATTCGTGGGTTGTGTATCTGAAGATTAAATGGCGTCCATTACGTTTGATTTTTGCTCAAACCACTGCACGCCAATTAAATTTGAATCGGAATAAACTAGTTCTACGAAAACGCGATTGACCTTCCTATTGCTAATAAATGAGAAATAAGATTGAGCCTCCATCTTAAATAAATAGGATCGTATTTGGGATGGACTGACAAAAAAGTATTTTCAATGGGTAACCTATTCAAATGATGTATTTCCTATTCATGAGAATCGATATTCTGACAATGGGAAATATCCTGGACAGAAAACTCGTCAGTTCCGATTGCTTTTTTTTATTATTGATTTCATTGGGATTTAAGCAGAGTAGTCTCTGCTTTTAGCCAACGGTAATGTATCAGACGATCGTGGCAAAAACTACAAGAAATCAACGTAAGAAGCGCGAGAAATTGTCACACGAAGACATTATTCGTGCAAAAAAAAAAATGCAAAATGAACATACCCGCGGATTTTTCGTAATGGCGATCATAACCTAACACGAGATGCAGATGAAAAATCGTAGATCGAAAAATTCTTGTTCGGATTTTAGCACAGAGATGCAGAAATTATAAGATTTAAATGATTCAAAACTTACCGCAGCTGATCATCAAATGTTGTTTAGAAACTTCGCGCCCACCTTTTGCATCGACCGAAAATGGCGACGAGCATTCCTGATCCTGACGAGCGATACATCTTGAATGAAATTCACGAGGTGAGAGGAACTGGCCAAAGAAAGACGCGACTCCATTACGCAATATTTGCTTGCGTATCCGAGAAAGAACGTTGCACAGTAAATTTTCATTCCAAGCGTCTCTCGACTCCCGTTGTGATGCGCGTCGCTCCATCACAACTTCCGGTCTGGTGATTCTCAAAGGCGTCGATGCGCGGCGCTGCAATCGCCGTAACTCTTCGCGCATATTTTAGCATTTGCGACATTTGCGTTACAAATTAAATGATTTCAATCAGCTGATCGTCAAACGTCAATCCACCCTCGTTTCATAAAAATTATTTATCGTTAATTATTGATGTAAAATTTTTTAAATCATGAGTTCGGAAGTTGCTGATAATGAGGGTGATAAGGTTAATCTTTTTCAATGTTTTTTTTATCATTGTTGTTTTCGTGATTCTATCAGAATTTGCTGTGAATAAAAAAGACTTTATAACACGCATTTGATAAAAAAACTATTATTGTTTATTAACAAATATTTTTAGACTTCCGAGACAGCTGCGGGCGTTCAGGACTCGAATGTCAAGTCGGATGCCAAAGAGGACATCGAGGAGCGTTATAATAAAGTAAGATCTAAATTATAATAATGCGAGTAGAATGAATTTTTATATGGAGCATTTGATGCACCACAAAAAATTACTCAATAAATAGTTATCTCAAAATATTAATAATCATTATACTCAATTAATAGAATCGTTCTTAGTTTAGTTATATGATTATTCTTCATATTTATCATTGAAATGAATGAAAATTTTCAGTTTTTCATTATTTAAAGAAATTTCGAAAAGTAAAAAAGATGCAATATTATTTTTTAAACCATCAAGCTCTATCTATTTATTTTCTTTATTTAAGCTATCTTCACATTATTTAGACCAAAATGGGTTAGAAAATATGCTGAATTATTATAACCATATTCCCAGATTATTAGTAATTTGTTTATAAAATCGTCTTTTACTGACTGATTTCCTGAGTTCCAAAAAATCCTGATCTACAAAAAAATCCGTGTCTAATTTACAATAATTTATCATTTTCAAGCTGCGAGGCTTTGCAGTTAAGTTGAAGAAAAAAGTCAGCGATTTGTCAGAGGAGTTGAAAAGCTCGGAAAATGACAGACAAAAGGTCATTGCCGAGAAGGAGGAATTGCAGAATAAAATTTCACAAATATCTGACAATGCAAAAAAGTTACAGGTAAACTGATTAAAAAATAAAACAAAAAAAATGCTACAAAAATAAAATAATAAATGTAATAAAAAATTTATGAGATTGAAAATAAAACAAAAAAACAATTGTTCAATTTATCCAGAGAATACAATCGGAGTACGACAAGGTGCAAGACGAGTTGGAGAGGCAAAAAAACGACAATAAAAAAATATCAAAAAATCTGGAGACAGTAGTGCTGGAAAATGCTTCGCTCAAAGAGTCCCTTTACGAGGAGAGAGAAAGCCTGGTTCTTTTTAAAAACGAGCTCGAGCGTAAAACAAAAGACATTGGAAATTTGGAAAATGGCCTGAAGAGCCAGCAGGCTTTGGTGAAAAAAATTAAGGAAGAAAAAAAGGCTGAAACTGTAATAAAAGAACAAAGGGAAAAGGACTACGAGGATATTAAAGCTAAACTCGAGGCTGAAATTCAATCTCACAAAACAACAAAATCTCATTTGGAAGCTGCCAAACAAGAACGTACGACGAACAGTGTACTTTCTCTCGAAGTCGACAATTACGAGGTAATGGCAAATAGAAAATCATCACTAAGAAATCAAAATAAAAATGAAAAACATTATTGTTTCGTATTTGAAAAAAAAAAAAAATTGGGAACCCTTTGTCGATTCTCTCTAAATTTAATACCGAAAATTGTTACATGCTAGATAATTCATGTAAAAAAATTTAACTCGATACAAACATTTAAAAAAAAATCGAGAAATTCAAACACTTTTATGGATTTCTGGCAAATTCAATTGCTCGAGGTTGAGCGTTTAGATAAAATTTAAACAAAATCTGTAGTTACATTTATTTGAACAAAAATCAGATAAAAAAAAGAGGCAGCGTAATCGCTGAAGTCCATCTCGTTATTAAAGTCTTAGTTTCGTCAGCTGGACACTCGCATCATCATTTTTCCAACTTTTCAGACAATTTGGTCTTTTTTGCTGCTAGGTTTTTTTGGTCAAAAAAACCTAGGTCAAAAAAACCGAAATCAAAACTTAAAAAAAATATATTTACGAATTTTTTAAGAATCGTAAAAGAAATATTATTATTATTATATTTAAGAGAAGCGTCGAAGACCTAAAATCGAAGCTTGACGAGGAATCATCAAAGCGTGCAGTTCTAGACAAAATGATTGAGGAAAATCTTCAGGCTATAACGGAGCTAGAGAACGAGGTGCAACAATTGCGAGATAATTGTCTGGCAAAAACGAATCAGACGACCGTTCTGAGCGAGAAAAATGAGGGCCTCAAGGCCGAACTTTGTGAAATAAGGCACGAGATTTCCGAATCGAAGAAAGAAATTCAGAGTTTGATGGTGGAACTAGAGGATGCTAAACGTGAAAATGCCAAATTGACGGAAAAATTGGAAACTTTTGGTGCAGAAAAACTAAAGGCAAATGACAAAATGATGGCGCAGAGTAAAAATCACGCTCAAGAAATGAAAATTCTTGAAGCCGAACTGGCCAGATTAAACTCGATTGTTGCGTCGATCAATCAGGAATTGGACGCCTTACGAAACGAGTACGAGGGTTACAAACTCAGAGCTCAAAGTGTTTTGAGGACGAAACAGAGCCAGAGCAAAGAAACCGGATCGAGCGGAAGAAATGTCGCTGAGATTGAAGAGGAATTGGAACACACGAGGAGTCACGCTGAACAGCTTCAAGAAAAACTAGCCAGTTGCAGGTTCGATTTTATTTCGATTTTTTCAAATGCCAAATTCTAAATTGTTGCGATTTTTTATTTGTTTGTTATTTACGATATTTCTTGCCTGAGCTTTTTTTCAGAAATAATTGACAATTTTATGAAATTGCACTCTGTGAATTTCCTTTCATATTGGCAAACTTACAGTCATTTACCGAAGAAGAAAAAAAAAATCGTCTAGTAACGAATAAATTTAATAACGAAGATCGTTTCAGGGAAAACTTAAAGACGATAACTAAAGAACTAAACGTAACTAAAGAAGACCGAGATCGTACACTGGAAAATTCTAAAGAGCTCAGTCAAAAACTTTTAATGCTGGGACAAGATTATACAGCGCTGAGAGATCAATACAGAGAGCAAACATCGATGATGGAGAAACAACGATCCAAGCTCGTGGCGAAAATCGCCACTTTGGAAAAATACCACGAAGTGCGAAAATTACTTTGGACTTTTTTTTGTTTTTCATTTATTGACGTGGAAAAGTTCTCGCGTTTCTTGATTAATGAAAAAATTAAATAAAATACTTGATCAACTGGAAAAATTATTTTTTTGTTTTTACAGAATCAAATGGCCGAATTGGAGGCGAAGTATCGAAAGGAAATAAATCATTTAGAATCGGAGCTTCAGAAAATTGTAACAAACGCCAATTTTACTGAGACTGCGCAATCAACAAATCCACATACCGAGAAACATCTCGAGAGCAAATCGGAACACGACAGTCAGTCACGAAGTACCGAAATGCTTCTTCAAGAAAGAGAAGATGGAGAGGTATGAAAAAAAAAAATAGTGTCGTTGTAACTAATTGATAATTGTTTATGTCTCTTTTTGCCACGATTATAGCCGAAAAAAACCGATTTTGTCGTTAATTCAATTGGGCTCCCTTTGATATTTTTGTCAAAAAAAATTATGCAAGACAACAGTTAAGAATGGCAAAGTCAATATGGCCGATCCAATAAACAAAAACCGTACAAATTCGAAATTTGCCCATTGCTTTCTCGCGATTTTTACCTATCTGTAGATTCTGCTTAAGACTTTCTCATTTCTGGCTTTCTCTTACAGGAAGCTTTCTCTTGTGATAGTATGAAAATCATGAAAAGCGCTACAATTAAAATGTATCTCATTATTTCAAACGAAAGTTGGAGCAAACGCGACATTTTTTCGAAAAAATTCAAAATTTAGTAAAATTCAAAATTTTGTCAAATCTAAATCGTACGATGGATTCTTGTCAAAATCGACATCAAGTACCCTTGTCCCCTAGCCAGTCTGTACTGCAAGTTTTGGCTCAGTAGGTGGGAGTATTCAAAATCTGGAGCGAATACGCCATTTTTTTGAAAAATTGAAAATCTTATAAAATTCTAAATTTTATAAAATCTAAACCCCTCAGTCAATTCTTGCCGAGCTTAATGCCAAGTTTCTTTGTCCACTAGCCAATGTGTGTAGCGAGTTTCAGTTCGATTTTTCAAACTTTACGAAAGTTGGAGCGAAAATAGTTTTTTTGTGAAAAATTCAAACTACCATAAAATGAGACACCGGTCAGCGTTCTGAGCAAAATTTACAGAAAACCGAGGTGATTCACGGACCAACTTGCGTGCAAGGGTTCAACAAGATCGGTAGAGCCGTTCTCGAGATATGGTCATTTCAATTTTTTACAAGCTCATCGCCCACGCACGCACGCACAATATATGGACATACGGACGGTTTTGGAACATTTTCAGCACTCAGGCATCAAAATCACGAAAACAAAGTTTCCTCCATGAGGAAGAAAAAAAATGATGAAATTTTGGGAAAAATTGACGCGTTATGGTTTTTAAGTCGATTCATTCGAATTCAAAATTTCAACACTGCCAATTGTTAGGATATGGCTGACCAAAAAACGCAAAACTAATTTGATTCGAAGGACAATTTATACCTAAACATTCTAGAGTTCATTGATTTCTTCAACAAAACTTAAATTTCGAAAAGTATACAATTTTTTTTGTTTTATTCAACATCACAGATTTGATCGAGTCGAAAATTTGTTGTGCTTACGTAATTTCTAATCGGTAATGGCTCTGACTCATAAGTAATGAAATGGAAGCGGCAAAACTTTATCAAAATGCTCAAATAAATTAAAATTTAATCAAACAATTATTCATAAAATTGCAAGCCCGAAAAATGAAACTAAAATCGAAAAATCTTGAAAAACAGTAAAAATGTGATCGGGTGGAAAAAAATTCACAAGTGGCATTTTCTCTCAGATTGAAGAAGTAAATAATTTTTCAGGGTTCCGAGAGCGTTGATTCTTATCCAATTGGTCTAACAAATCAAGAAATATCACGTAGACATTCCCTCGTGCCGCTCGACGAATTGCTAAATTCGTCCGACGATTACACCAAAACTCAACACGCACCGACTTTGCCACGAAAAATCGATCGTCACGAGCTTGAACTTTGCGAACGTCGAGTTAAGCATTTGACTATTTTGTTGGCTGACACCGAACGCGATGTGGCAAAACTGACTCAGCTCAATCAATTGCTTAAGGAGGATATCAGAAGGCAACAACGAAGCGTCGAGCGTGAACATCACGCGAATAATTTTGAATACATGAAAAATGTGATATTGAAGGTAATTCGATCGAACAAAACTCATTGAATGTATCTCAAAAACTTATTATATTTTTACACAAAGAAAGTTTACAATTTTTTAAATTGTTTTCCACTATTTTACATCGCAAAACGCACCTTGAACAAATTTCTATATTTAAAATCGAAGATTTCATTTTTTTTTCTTTTTGTTTAGTTAATTAAAATGCTGGCAAATCCATACGTAATTTTCTGAAAATGATGCAAGCTAGAAAAAAAATTGAGCTAAAATGTTATTAATTGTAACAGCTATTTCGTTTTCTCATTTTAAATGCAAGATTTTCAACAGTTTCAATGCCAATATTTTTTTTTCTTTTTTCAATGTTCAGCCAATTTTATAAAGAAAAAAAAAAGATTAAAATTCAAGGCTGGTGCAGTAAAACAAAATATCATCGCTTTTTTCAGTTTGTCACATTGAAAAATGGAGATGAACGAAGTCATCTCATTCCTGTTCTCAATACGATACTTAAACTGAGTCCCGAAGAGACTCATCAATTGAATCAAATTGCTGGAGGTAAAATTAACCAAACTTTGTATTATTTTTGTTTTATTATTTCTAATTCGTTTGCTAACTAAATTTGAAATCAAATATTTTTTTTCCCTTGCAGTTGGGAGGGGCTGGCTTCCAGGAATTCCTATACCCGGATGGCATAATGGATAATTTCGAATTACCGAATTATCGAATAGCAATGTGATTGTAAAAAAAAACAAAAAAAAATGTGGAGTCGCCAGATTCTTTGTCGTGCCTCGAGAATTGTATAGCGCTCTTCGATACGACACGCACTAACAACATTATCAACGGGGGGGAGTGTGCCTCAGCTTAATTACTTAATTGTCTTTTATATATGAAAATTTTTCGTACTTCCGGACGTTTTGATATAAGCTGTAATCTCGACGTCCTCGATAGACACGCACGAGGGTGCATCGTTGATAAGGAAATATCAAGTGTATATAATATAAACGAGATTTAAAAAGAAAATCCTTTGTTTTTTTTTCGAGTTTCGAACGATTTTTTCTCAAACTCGATACCATTAATCAATGATCCTCCATTTCTGTAAAAAAAAATGTAGCCCGATAGCTCGAGAAAAAATGTCCGAATAAAAGCGCTATAATTTTCCAAAATTTTTCGGATTTCCATATAAAATCGAAATTTACCAATTTCAATGAAGCTCATCAGCTAGTTGGATATTTCACTATTCTAGATATGTGAAAAAAAATCAGCTCCACAGCCAAGCCGTTCTTGAGTTATAGATATTTGAATTTTATCCGTAACGCACATAAATTTTTTCTAAATATGTTTTTTCAAGGCTTTTGGAAAATAATCTGAACTTTCTGGCAATAAAAACTAACTTTTATTTATCATATCAATATCGCTCTACGAGAAAGGGAAATTATACATTCGTCTGAAAAAAAGGCGAAAAAAAAAGGAAATTATGATCTTCCCACGATTTTTTAATCCCATATATAAAAATATATATATATGCACAGACAATTTCCTATGTTATGTGTGTAATAATATGCAATTGATGGAATTGTAAATTGTAACTACGCTCGTGAGAAAACGAATCACTGGTATGGTAGAGCTCCAAGCGCTAGATTGTATCAACAATCCCCACTGTGTTTAATTTTAGTTCCGATTCGACCCGCGTGCGGGTCACGGCGTACTTGGCTCAACGGTCATCATCTCTCTCTCTCTCTCTTTTCTCTCTGGGAATCTACTTGTGCTTGTGCAGTGACGAACGAACTTTTGCCGCGTACGATCGTCCATCAGACGACCGAAAACAAGTGAATTTTTATATAAAAAATAAAAAGAAAAAACACAAATCGAACATGAGAGAAATCGTGCATCTTCAGGTTGGCCAATGCGGTAATCAAATTGGATCCAAGGTCAGTCGAATGTTATTAAATTATTTTTGTCTCAGAATAAAATTACCCACACGATATGATGGAATCTCGCGATTTTCGCCAAATATATATATATATGTATATGCGCATTCTCACTTAAAAAACGTGGTAGAGATTTTATTTAGGACGCGAGATGAAATTTATCGGATAAACGTCCGGCTTGAGTCGAAAAGTTTTTCAATTGTTAAATTTTATCGTAAATTCAATATTCGTTTTTAATTTTTTCACGTTCAACATGCCGCAAATCAAAACAAAATTTTAATCTTTGTGCGTTATATATCGTGCTCGAAACTTCGACCCGAGCACAATTCTTCCCACTCTTCCCTGTCCTTGTAGCAACGCACGTATTCTTGGGGCGAGAAACGGTGACGAATCTCTTCAATACAAAATTCCTCCTTACAAATGACAGAGTGTGTTTATCTAGTTATATTTATCAACGTTCTTTGTCATCTCGAAATCTACGCCCATATACTCGTACATACATATATATATATATATATATATATATATATATATTCGTTCGTGCTCCCGTACGGACATGGCGATGCTATTAAATTCGTGCGCAAAGCCGCATCGAATGTTTTAGAACGCGTCTGTATCTGAAATTTTATTTGCACGAGATTTATCCCTCAAGAAAGAGACTAAGACGATAATAATTGTAACGATTACGCTCGTTAAATCATAACGGAGCATTTTCTTTTTATCCTTTTTTTTTTTTTTTTTCGTCTTTGACACAAAAATGATCTTTTATTAAATTTTTCCAATGTTTTAAAACAAAAAATTGTATAATTTATGGCGGATCAGACATTTAATGAATCGTTTTCTAACAAAGAAAAAAAAGTTTATGCCATTTTTCTTGTTAAGTGAGATCGATAAACATGTCCGATACTTATTCGAATAACCGAAATAATATTTTTTATTATAAAAGATCGCGTCAGCGTTTGATTTTTGTAAAAATAGAAAGAAATAAAAAATGTAGTTTAACCGGAAGAACGTCGGTAAAACAGGTTTTTCCACATGGTCGTCAAGCGAAATGTGAAAGTCTCTCTCTCTCTCGTTTCTCTCCCTTTATGGAGATGCAATTATTTTCGCAATGGAGACAAATAATTTAATATTCAGCGAATTTTTGGTTTAAAATCGATATAACTAGTTTGAGAAAAGTGCTCAGTCGGTAAAGAAGACTCAAAAATTTGTGTTCTTTTTGTGATAATGTCAAGAGTATCAGCAAATCCCTCTAATAGTCGGCAAGCAATTGCCAATTAATTTCAATCAATTCCACGACAGTACGCAACTGCGAGAGAGAGAGAGAGAGAGAGAGAAACTTGGTCGTAAGAAATTGCTCTGTTCCCCATAAGGCTCTCGCTGGAACGCTTTCGCGACAACATGATGTCACATCGCTGATTTTAGAGACTCGAACAGGATAGTGTGGTCTCGACCAGTTTGCCCCCTCGCCCCTCCACCCCCCGTCGCCGCTTTCGCCTCACGAAAAAAGAAAATCCTTATTGGGATGTTCCCGTCGGCCAGAGACGCCAAATTGAAAGGAAAGAAAAAAAAGACTAGCGATAATTGCAAAATTTCGTCGATTGATCAGCAATGATCGATTAATTGATAATGCATCAATTAATAATTCATTAATCGATAAATTCATCATTTGTTCATTAAATCATGAGATCATTGATAGAAAAATTAAATATTTTTTACGCACATTAACGATTTATCAAATTTTGATGATTGTAAATCGATCGAGTTAATTAGCAAAAAGGTTCATTGATAGAAAAATTAATTATTTCTATCGATGGATTATTTATTAAATTTTGTTATCAATAATTTTAAGCGCGTATTATTGATTAATTAACAAATTTATCAATCAGTAGCTGATAAATCGGAATCGCTTATCCTCGCTGGACTAACTTGCGTATTTAATTTTAAAAAAATCTGCATTTATAATTTACTATAAATTAATTCAGCAATTAAAATTAATCATTAATTTACTAACCAATTACGTAGTTTATAATCAGGAAGTAATTAATCCCATAATTTCTATTGCCGGTCTCGCGAACACTCGAAACATATAACGCGACGTCTCTGCTCAATCGACTTTTGCCATGATAAAATCACATATTCGAAAGCCAGCACACTCGTCAAAACGAGCCACTTTCACATATCACCTTAAATAGAGGGGAAAAAAATGGTTCATTGATTGGGAAACGCCCAAAAAATATATATATATATATTTTTCGATGCTTTACTCGGTTCTGTGATAAGAATAATCTTTATCTCTGTACATTGTATGAGGTCTAATATAATTACGAGAGCCGAACGTGTGCGCAAAATTGGCTCGCACCTTTGGCCAGGAAAAAAAAAAATTACAAGCGCCGGATAGTTTGCTCGAAATAAACGCGCGATGCCGCACGACTTGCCGCAAGACATTTCTCGGGGTGTGTATTAATACGAGAAGACGCGTCTGTGCCACCTCGTACAAGCGACACAGAGCGTTTCAAGTAAACGGTAAAATGTTTTTAACGATGGGAAAAAGGCAAACGTGTGTGAATCGTCTCCAGTCTGTATTATAGTCACCGTTGAATTATTTTCTTATTTTTTTTTTTTTCCTTTTTTTTTTTTTGTTTTCTTACGAACGGTAAATCGTCTTGTGTCTGGGGAAATTTTTCCCCTCGATCTTCAAACACATTCAAAGTCCCATGAGAATTATTAAAAGACTCCGTTCCTCTCTCCCGTTCATGTTAAGATCTCAATCCAAAAATGGCGTCTCCTCCTCAATGGGTCTACCACAATTCTTTATCTGCGTGTAAGAGAGCAACGGTGGTACCAAAATCACTGCCAACATCGTCGCCATCATTGTTATTTTTTTCTATACAAAAACAGAAATGAAGAAGAAAATTAATTGATTTTTTTTTATCTTACATGGTTGAAGATTTTGGTTGCAGAATTTCAATATCTAACGAACAAAGAAAACCGAAAATTTTTATGTCCAAGTATCTAAAAAACTGCGTAATATTTAATTCTAAAGTCTACAGCACGACCTATCTAGATAAATTGTTGATAAATTGTAAAAAAAAAATCGTTTTAATAACTTTAAAAAAATAATGACGAAGAAAATATTGAACGATTTATTCCAATTTCCGGTTACTTTGCCATTCAGTTATTACAAAAGAAAATCCATTTTTATTATTATTTTCTACAGCTCATTTGATTTGTTACATAATTCGACAATTATCTCAAATGACGAATTCTGTAAATATTTTCGAAAATCATAAGATAGAGCAGTTAATTCAGGGTGGCCGCGCAGTGGGGCAGCCAATCGAGACTTCTGCCATTTGGGCACTCGAGTTTATCATTTCCAAAAATATTAAATTCGTCATATAAGATACACTTATCGGTACTGGCCGTATAAACTTACATTTATGTCTCAATATTTTTGAATTTAAATCGACGTCTGCATCGTTTCTCACATTTGAAAATCGGGCAATGGAAAAAAATGTGTTTTTTGCCCTTAAAAAAAAAATTGTCCAAAAACGCGTTGATCATTTTCGTCAGCACAAGAAACTCAAACAGGAATCATACGTTGAAATATTTTGATGAGTTTAGTAGAAACGGTCAATAAAAAGGGTCAAAATTTCATATGAGAAAAATTAAAAGCAATTTTAAATCGTGAAAAAAATTCCAAAGCTTGTCCAGCTACGATAGAACTAAGTTTAAACATTGTTGAAGCTTTGTAAATATTCTAAAGCTCATTAACCCAAGGATAGCTAAATAAATTATTATTATTATTATTATCGTGACAAAAATTATGTTTTTATGAATTAATTAATCAATTAAATGATCAGTTTTATTCGCACCTTGTATCCCATTTGATTCGTCGGTCTCGATGAGACCGGTCCTCGATTTAAAAATCTCACGGGACAACGATAAATCCCCGTTAATCGTATTGACGATGAATTATTGCTGACCAACCTCAACATTTCTCGACAGTTCTCACGGTATCTCTCAGTCGCCCGATAATGACTCTCAATTGTTTAGTCCAACATTTTCTTTCTTTTTTAATTTTTAATTTTTTTCGAAAATCAATTTTATTCGGAGAAATATATATTTAAAAAATTAAATTATTATGATATAATTTTTATTTACAGTTTTGGGAAATAATCTCAGACGAGCACGGCATCGATCCGTCTGGTAACTACGTGGGAACGAATGATCTTCAGCTGAAGCGCATCGATGTTTATTACAACGAAGCCAGCCGTGAGTTTCGACACCTTTATTTTTTTATATATTTTTTTTATTATTAAACAAAAAAAAAATGAATTATTAATTTTGTGCATAATTTTTTGTTTTACAAAAATTGCTAAAAATCTTCTTTTTTTTTGTCCCCGGTTTACTATTCAGGTCACAGATATGTTCCACGAGCGATTCTCGTCGATCTGGAGCCAGGAACGATGGACTCAATTCGGAGTGGGCCCATCGGACAACTCTTCAGACCCGATAATTTCGTCTTTGGACAAAGCGGAGCAGGTAAAGAGAATTCAACAATTGCATGAAAAAAAATTTCATTGAAGAAATTTAATAAATTATCAACGATGACAATTTTTTCATAACGGGCCGTTACGTGCAAGTTAAAATAACAATTTGTAATTTTTGTTGGCCCGTTAGAATCTCTAATTGTAAATTATATCTTAGTCACCGAAAAATTACGCCCAACTCCGGTTTTAAGTGGCTAATAATTTTCGTCGTCGGTCGTTAACTGCTTAAATTTTAACGTGGGCAAAGGGGGAACGTTGATAATTAAAAAATTCGATTAAAATCGAGGGTTAAAAAAGGGCGTGGGCGACGAAATTACTGATAAAAAAAATATACTCTCAACATTTTAAGCGCTCTAACATGAATATAAAAAAATAAAATTCATGAAAACAAATTTGCTAATAAAACAAAAATAATCAATTCACTAGAAAATTTAAAATTCTCTGCCGTAATTTTATCAATCGCAAAAATAAAATCCGCTCATAACGAGTGATTACGTGCACGGTAAAATAACAATTTGTCATTTTTGTTGGCTCGTTGACCAATAGTTTTCGTCGTAAGTCGTTAACTGCCTAAATTTTAACGTGGGCAAAGGGTTGATGAATAAAATACATGATTAAAATCGAGGGTCAAAAAAGGGCGTGGGCGACGAAATTACTGACGAAAACACTACTCTTAACATTTTAAGCGCTCTAACATGAATATAAAAAAATAAAATTCATGAAAAAACAAATTTACCAATAAAATGGAACTAATAAAAAAAAGATGATCAATTCACTATAAAATTAAAAATTCTCCACTGTAATTCCACCAATTGCAAAAAAAAAAATAATAATTTCGTCAACGATATATCCGAATTATTTTCGATGAATAAAAATTGAGAATAAAATTTGTAAAAAAAGAAAAAAAACTTTATAATTTCAGGCAACAACTGGGCCAAAGGACATTACACAGAAGGTGCGGAATTGGTAGATTCTGTTCTGGAAGTCGTGAGAAAAGAGGCCGAAGGCTGTGACTGTCTTCAGGGCTTCCAATTGACCCATTCACTTGGCGGTGGCACGGGCTCGGGTATGGGCACTCTTCTCATCTCGAAAGTACGAGAGGAATATCCTGATCGCATTATGAATTCCTTCAGCGTATTTCCCTCGCCGAAGGTTTGAAAATTTTCATAAAAATTGAAATTGGCTACTGAAATTTTATCGTGTGAAAATCCTTAATGAGTATCGAATTTTATTTCAGGTATCCGACACAGTCGTGGAGCCTTACAATGCGACATTGTCCGTTCATCAACTCGTTGAAAATACAGATGAGACTTTCTGCATTGACAATGAGGCTCTGTACGATATATGCTTTAGAACACTCAAGCTCACTTCACCGACATACGGAGATCTCAATCATCTTGTCTCTGTAAGAAAAAAAAATAATTATAAACAAATAACATTTTTTTAAACCCTTCAAATTTATAATTTGCGGGGCAATAATTTGAGCAAGAAAAAATATTAAGACGATTAATGCACAAATCTCCCATTTGTAGATTTTTCTCTATAATTAATGAACAAAAATTACGTTTTACCAAATGATCTAATGTAATAATTGTTCATCTACTTTCATGTATAATTTTCAATTCTTTTATAGCTCACAATGTCCGGTGTAACGACGTGTCTGAGATTTCCAGGACAGCTTAACGCTGATTTGCGAAAATTGGCAGTGAATATGGTGCCTTTCCCACGTCTTCACTTTTTCATGCCTGGTTTTGCTCCGCTCACAGCACGAGCGTGTCAACAGTATAGATCGCTCACGGTTCCCGAACTTACGCAGCAAGTAAGTTAATGATTAATTTTTTTCGATAATTATAACTTAAAACATTTCATAAAATTAAATAAAATTAAATGGATGGAATAAAAATATTTCAGCATAAGATAAAAATTGTAAGAAAAAAATATCTAAGATAATTGAGAATAAGAAGTCCGAAAAAAAGTTATAAACAAATTTGTTGAAAAACTTACATTATTTGACGTAATGTTGGTTGTAAATGTGTAAAAATTTTAAGGCATTTTTCAAATATTAATCAATTTATTAATTTATTTAAAATAAAATTAGATGTTCGATGCGAAAAACATGATGACTGCCTGCGATCCAAGGCACGGTCGTTATTTGACGGTCGCTGCGATATTCCGCGGTCAGATGTCGATGAAAGAGGTCGACGAACAAATGTTGTCGATACAGAACAAAAATTCAAACTATTTCGTTGAATGGATACCGAACAACGTTAAAGTTGCCGTTTGTGACATAGCACCGAGGGGATTGAGCATGTCAGCCACTTTTATCGGCAATTCTACCGCTATACAGGAAATATTCAAGCGTATAAGCGAACAATTTACAGTAATGTTCAGAAGAAAGGCTTTCCTTCATTGGTATACGGGCGAGGGAATGGACGAGATGGAATTTACCGAGGCAGAGAGTAACATGAACGATTTGGTTTCGGAGTACCAACAGTATCAGGTGAGACGACAAAAATTCTTCAAACTCGATTAACGAAAAAAATCAGTAATCGATTGTGTGTACGGTCCTTAACGATCTCGGCTTCTTTATTTGGGCCTAGATGGAGTCAGTTCATGCCCTCGGGCCCAAAATTAACGTGTTTTTGTAACTCAGAACTATTACAAAGAATTTACAAAAAAAATATATATATATTATTGGGAGAATTGTCTGGGCCTGACGTCGTGTTTAACTTTTTATAATTCATTTTAAAAATCTTTCGGATTTCAACGATCGTAATGGATAAAAATGTTTACTCCTAAATTCGAAGATTCACGAGACCACAAAAAAGCAATAAATTTTTTTAAAATTATTTTGTTAACATTGTGTTTTTGTCTCCGCGCGATTGCAGGAAGCAACGGCAGAGGATGAAGAAGTTTTCGAGGATGAGGAAGGTCTGGAGGAAGAGGCAGCCGAGTAAAACGCAAAAGAGAAGAAAAGACGAGGGAACAAAAAAAAAAAAAAAAAAATCACGAACAATACTTGACTCCCCCGCTAATTGTGTCGTCGAAGATTCTTCATATTTCTTAAGATTCCAACGACAACATGAGCTTTTCAACGCTATATCGATTGCTCGATATACGTTATTATGCGACAACAGAAAAAAGGACTGCGAAAAAAAAATGAAAAAAAAAACGCCTCTAGCTATTTACTGTAATAAGACTGTGAAAAAAAAACTCTACTTACACTCCTTCCAACTATCGTTGACATAATATCATTGTATTAAAAAAGAAACGAAAAAAAAAATGGTTTGAAGCGTAACGCCCTTGATTCGACCATTTTAATGTGTTAATGCTTACAAAAAAAAACATCAATAAATTATTTCTTTCTCCAAAAATTTTTCTCCGCTAATTCTTAGTACGAATATTTTTAATTTTGTATTCACAAGAGATCCGACATCTTAACGTCACGACGCACGGAATTACTGAAGCCCTCCTTGTACTTGAACCAGACGCCGTGTTGCGTCATCACTTGACGAAAACGATGAATCGCTTTTGTACCTCGTGGAGAAGTTCCTGGTGATTTTTCCTTGCTAGGAGTCGTCTTGGGAACGAAATTCTCAAAGAAGTTTCGATATTTCTGCGAAATTACGAATATTTGTTGATAAACAATTTCTTTAAATTTGGACTTGTCGATTCATTGATTTTTTATTTATTTATCGAATTAGAAAGAAATTTCCATTTATTTTTTCGCCTTTTTTCATGCCAGAGCATTTGAAATTTTTCAATAAGTCTGCAAATCATATTCGAAAGGAAGGAAAAATCGGCAACGATTTTTTTGCTATTATATTTTTTTCATTTTTAATTATTAACTCACCATTTTTTTCGGTTCAACAGCCATCGGTTCCAATTGGCGCAAATGATTTGGCACAACGGGAATGAGAGGCTTGGTATTTTTTTCCTTCTTTTCGATGCCCTCCGTAACGTCTTTCGGACTTTCGTCACTGCCAGAGGGGGCAGTATGACAAAATGCGGATTTTTTTGCCGCAAGGTCTAGTCGCTTAATCTCCAATTCTTGAGCGACTATTTGCTTGACCGCGTATGGCATTGTTCTACGAACTTTGCAATCGGGAAAAATAGCGACCTCGAAGAGATTTCTAAAAAGGGAAGAAAACGATTTCCAATGACAATTTTATTTATTTTCGTTATCAATATTAAAGCGAAACGATAGACCGGCCGAGCGATCATTTTCTTATTCTCTCCTAAATGTTCGATATTTCGAGGAAAAGAGAAGTGTTATCGTTCAGATAATTAGCATAACTGGGAAAAGACTTTCTGCTTTAAATCAAAATGTCGAGGATAATACGGATAAGAGATTTTTGTTAACGGAAAGCCATTTCACCATCCATAAGTTAGGTAGATTAAGAATTTTCACAGTAGTGAGCGATCGGATAAAAATAAGAAAAAATTAACCATATTGAGAATACTAAAAAAAAAATCATTGACTAAATAATAATAATGCCAGAGTTTTAAATAAATTAGTGAAACAAAAAAGTTTATAACAAATTAAATGGTAACTAGTATTTTTTTCATACATATTAATTGTGTTACAAATTGTTCTTATTTTTTTTTTTTTTAATCAATGTGGTTGATTGTTTTTTTTACAATATTTTAGATTTTTCATGGTATCGCGAAGTACTCAAAATCATCGTATTTAACTTTTGGTTAAAAATATTTAGGTGAAGAATCCTTAACTTACGGATCGAGATGGTAATCAACGCTTCTGTCTTCGCCTTTCGTTTGTACGAATGATAAACCAAGACTGAGCATCACTTTGATGAGATTGTCAAGATCGGTTCGTTCCTTTGGCGAGTAGAGATGACCGGAAACTGAACGAAGTCGCGGTGTCAATAATTCTGGTAAAAATGGCGTTATGTCCATTGCCAGAGTTATAATGTCTCGGGCGTAAGTTTGTTTCGTTATGGTCAGCATTGCCATGTTCTTGTTTAATTTTTGATTGACCTTTTTGAAGAGAAGAAAAAAATAGGAAAAGGAAAAAAATTTACGTTAATAATCCGTTTTTTTTTTTATTTTATTTTATTTATTTTTTTCTCATTTCTCACTCACCTCGGCTGGTGCATAAGGATACGACAGCTTTACATATTGATTGCTCGCAAGGCCAAAGTGCCAAGCGACAAAAGCATAATTCGTGTAAGGCATTACTCGCCAATCCTGTCGGGCCATAACTACAGTCGTTATTTCGTCATACAACTGAAACCATTCCAACGATTTCGATATCTCGCCCATTTTTGCTGGACTCGATTCTGGATAATTGTGGAATATTCCTTGAGTTAAACGTTCGGTCTCGCCTGTTGAAAAAATTTAATATTAAAAGCGCACAAATTCAAAATTTGCACCTTGCTTCGTCATGGTTTTTCTCAAGCCCCAGATTCTGCTCTAAAGAGATTTCTTCACTCTGATTTTCTCATGAAACTTTCGCTTGTGACTGTAAGAAAATTCATAAAATCTGAAACCTTCGATCGATTCTTGTCAAACTCAATTTCGGAGATCCTTGTCCTCTAGTCAGTTTGTGTAGCAAATTTAAACTCGATAAGTTAAAATATCAAAAAATTAGAGCGAGTACGAAATTTTTCGTAAAATTTAAATGTAGTAAAATTCAAAATTTCATAAAATCTAAACACCACAATGAATTTCTGTCAAACTCGACACTAAATATTATTGTCCATTAGCCAATTTATGTAGCAAGTTTCCGTTTGATAGGGAAAAATTTATGAAAGTTAGAGAAACGTTTTTTTTTTCAATCTTTTCGACAATGATTGTAATCATTGTCAAAAAAATTGTTAGATATCAAAATTAGGACTGTTTATCCAAAATATTTAATGAAAAGCCATTTCAACGAGCCTTAAACTATCAATTACTGTACCTTCGCCAAGTTGGAGTTTAATTTAGTAAGTTGTAGTTCGGTAGGTTAACATTTATTAAATAATATTTAGGCGTTTATGAAAAATGAAAAAATTTCATGAAATCTGAACAGGTTTATCGATTCTGACAAAATTTTATAAATCCTTGCATGCTCGAAGCTTCACTAGTGAAAAAAAAATCAGATCGATTAATTTAATCTCATCCCGAATTATTTGAATGAATAGAAACTTTTTTTACCGCTATAAGCTGCTTTCAGAGCGAGCTGAACTCTTTCGCGAATAGGCAACATCCCACCTCGGTTCATCGGAACCTGCAAAATATCCCTCCACGATTCGAAAAGACCCCTCTTGCTGTCTTTTAATCCAAGACTTAAATTACTACCGGCGCAGGCTTCGCCCATGTATTGCAAAGCACAGAGACAAGATCGTACATCGCAGCCCGAACGTTCAGCCAATTGAAGAAGAGCTCGTTGATCAGTTTTGAGTTTTTCCTCGCGCGCTATTGTCGCCAAACGATCGGCAAGACGAGCCGCACTTACTTTTGGCACAGTTATTATAAAAGCCATTGCTCGCAGTGGCCTGAAAAAAAAAAATATAATACAAAAAAAGTACAATAATAATTTGTCATTATTTATTAAATTTTTTTAGTTTCTTTTTTGGATTTTACAAAATTGTATTACCTGAGCGAAGGAACGTAAGCTTCGTTACATATGCAAATCACAGGTCTCCTGCACCCATCAGAATTTTTTCCAGCATCTTTTTTCTTTTTTCCCTTTGGTGCGAGTTTGCCCTGAACGTATTTGATCAAAAGTTCGATCGACGCAGATGAAGCTCCATCGATTTCGTCGAGAATGAGACAATTTGGTTTTGGATCGACACCCATCAACGAACGCATCTCAGTCGATGCCAAAAGAGCATCCCTAAATGCTTGAGGTGAGCGATCGTCGCTCGAATTCACCTCGACAACGTTGTAGCCCGCGTGTTTCGCCACCAAATGGGCCAAAGTCGTTTTTCCAAGACCCGGCGGACCACTCAAAAGGGCAATTCTCTGAACTGGAAATCCTCTCGCATCCACACCATCGTCCTCCATTTTACGAACGAATTTTTTATTACCAAATTTTGGCTCCTCTTTCCACTTTTTGCGTTTAGCGATTTCACGATTGAACACAATTTTATCCCAGAGTTTTAACCAACTGAGACAAGCTCGATTAACGCTCTCGTCGGTCAAAAGTTCCATGTACGTACGTGGGCGATATTTGTCGACCCACAATTGATCGTTGGATTTTTGTGATTTTTTCACTTGTGCAGGATGGCGCGCTCGTTCTTTATTTCTCAATAGCTGAACATTCGAAATTGTAAAATTTTCTTTAAATTTATTGCTGAAATTGATTTAAAATTTTGTTTATTTCTAATTTTTTGCCTTTTTTTACTCACAATTTCTTCAGCTTCGGCTTTCATTTGGCTAAAAGGAATGGCAAAAAGATTGCTTGAGGCACGAGAACTCATCTCGATATTTTTTCTCTTTTTATCACGAACTCTCACGTAAATACGTTGAGAATCCGAGCATCTCGTTACTGCGACGAAATTCCAACTGGGCACTCTCATTGATATGGAATCTTTTGATGGTCTGTGGTCGATAAAATAAAAGATAATCAGCTAATTTTTATCTACAATTTACGATCGATTATTTGCATTTTTTTTTGTTCATTATTAACTCACTCGAGACTAGAAGGTTTTTTAAAAGTATTTATATCATTCTCCTCTGTCTGATGATTCTTTCGCTCATTTAGAATATATTCTATCACAGCTGGTGAGTCACTCCAGCGTGGTCTTTTATCTCTTCCATCGGGAATGCTAGCTGAAAATCCAAAAATTAAACTAATAATCAGAAACATTTTCCACATTACGCTGTAAAAAATATTTATTATTTTTTTTTCGTGCTTAATTCAACAAAAATTCGTCATCGTATAAATTTTTTTCATTATTCATCATCTTGATACGTTTTCTCCACTAATTAAAACATTTTGAACACTCTGGCATTAAAAATTCGTTTTTTACACGCAAACAAAACTTTCTCCATCAGAAAGCAAAATAATTATAATTGTATTATTTCTTGTTCATTATTTTAATCCGATGAATTAAATGGTTAATATTTGTGTTGCTACTTTGATTTTAATACTTTCAATAAGATTGATGTATATTATTAATATTTCGATTATATCTCAATTATTCGATTATATTATTTTTTAATCATTATTATATCTAATAATCATGAAAAAAGCATACAAAAATCATCATCTGCAAAAATATCTCCAAAATCATTTAAAAGCTCTTCATATGTTCGTTTCCTTGTGGTTTCCCCAAAAAGTGTATCTCCATTGGGATCAGAATGAGAGGTGCTCGCATGGCCCAAGGCTGAAATATCATCCAAATTTCGCACAGCCTGAGACAATTTTTCGCTCGCAGTTCCGTTCGAGGTGATTTTTTTCGTATTCCCCGCTAAAAAATAATAATATACCAATGAAATGATATTGAAATACAAATAGAAAAAGTGAAACATACGAAACAGAAATGGGGTTAAAAATGTACCTAGAGACTTTTGTGTAATTTCGTACTGATCCTTTTCAATGAAATCATCAAATTTCTCGTCGGGATCCGGAAATTCGTCCATCGTAATAATTAATTTATAAAATCGCGATCGTAAATCACACAGGCAACATTTGTAGCGAACATATAAACAAAAATAACCTCGTTATAAATGATTTTTACGTCGACGGTAAAACTTTGTGCACTTTTGTTATCGTAAAACACTAAGATAAATTATCAAAAATCATCTTCATAATGATAAAATTAAGGAATATATTTATCGTTTGTTGTCGAGTTTGTTTCGTTTTTTAATGCGAACACTCGATTTATCACTTGTTTTCGAAAATTGTGAAGTAAATTTTGGCGGGAATCGCCGGGCGCCCTGGTCGGTGCGAAAATTTTGTACTTTAAGTTTTGTATACGTATAAATATAGCCAGAGCCAGGGTCTGATATCGTTGCTGGGGGCTATCAGAGAACAATATATGTGCCATGTATTTGCTCCGAAATTCTTATAGCCGGTCTCTTATCGGGATAAACAAGATAATGGAATGAATTTTCTCAATAGTTAAACGGCGCAGATTCGTAAATATCGATATTTTTAGGTCACGGTCGTAATTTAATGAGAAAAAATGAGTAAAATTGAGACATATCAATTGTGCCATCCCGAATTATTGTCGGAAACAACGCTGTGTGAAATACTCAAAAATGTATGTAAAATTTGAGGTTATGTTTGTCAAACATTTGATGGTCTGATTTTATTGATTTTTTTCATCATATTGTTGTGTCGTCTGCAAACAGAGATGCATCGTTTTGCCTACGATCGAGAATCTGAACAAGGACGAATTGATTGAGATATTCAAGAGAATAGCAATGCCAATGCCACAACGAAAATATGACGAGACACGAAATTTGGGGAGACAATTAAACGATCTACGAGCAAAGAGAGGCATTCAAGTTTCAAGTTGCGACGAAAATACCGATCTTTCGTGAGTAATTATTATTATTGGCGGGATATGTCGATTTATGAGTTATCGATAAAGCAGTTTGAAAAATTGCTCAGTCGATAACAAAAACTGTTACATATTTAAAGATTTGTTGAGATTTTGGGAAAAAACAAAATCTTGATAACTTTGTTTATAAATCCTACAGTTCGTAAGATTCTTTCCCTCGAAATTTGTATGAACTTTTAATAAAAATTAATTAGAATTTTTCTTAACTTCCAGAAAATTCCAATAATTTTTTGATTCTCAAAATTGTTACTCTGATTAAATAAAACTTTTGTTTGGCAATTTACGAGTAAAACATTAGCAATCTCGATTTGTAATAAAATTTCATTTTTACAGATCAATGAGTGATGGCCTAGTATCAAATTCTGATTCAGGGGTCAAAAACAGACTTATGCCAGCTGAAAGTGAGACCCAACATATTTCAAAGAAAATTCGTCTCTCGAGCCCGTGTCATCTCGACAGTGCAGCAGAGGATATGAAAAGAAAGAGCGAGGTATAATATTAAAAAAAAAAAAAAAAAAAAAAAATTTAAAGTTCATTTAAAAATAATTGACATTGAAAATATTTTTTAACTTGATTGTTTTTCAGCAGATTTCCTCAATTTCGGAATCAAAAAAGAGACAAAAGATTACATGGCCTTGAGAAATTATCGATCAATAATTAACCAAGCGTGTGCGTGTTATCATTTCTCACTCAACATTTCTGCATTTGTTTGTATCACGTTTGCAATCAAATACGTAGATCGATTTTTAGGCAATTTAACAGACTTTAACACTCAAAACCCATAACGAGAAATATTAAATCGGACTAAAATTCATAATGGCCACAAAAAATGATCGAATTTTTAATTTAATATGAGTGACCTAAAAAACAAAAAAAACTGATTGTCCTGAAACAAAAAATTGTATCAGGAGAGTTTTGAGACAATCTCTATCGTATTCAATGTAAAAAATGTTGTAATTCAAAAATTTGTCAGTGGATGAAGTCTAAAATTTCCAAACTCCTATAACGTTCACCGTTATCTAACTCCGTTTCACTTATATTTTATTTATAGCCAATCACACGGCCGAATTAATTATTCTGATTGAACGCAATAGATTAATTGAGATCAGCACTAATTTATATCTACATTCTGTCAGAATGTAACAAACATCAATTTTCATAAAAAACGTATGGCCTGTGTTACCTCCATAAATCGTGGAGTAATTAATAGTATTTAAATTTTACGTATTTTTCATCAATAGCAATGTAAATTTTTTGTTGTTTTTTTTTTTTTTTACAAATGAATTTTTCAATTTTGTAGGCTTTCAATGACGATCCGTTGGAAAATAATTTTATTTCCATAATTATTTGAAATCATCAACAGCCGAATATTCCTTATCGATTATAAATTACGAAAAACTAATTTTATGTTCTCCTGTAAATATGTAACAGTATTTATAAATCGTGACAGGAATTATCAAATTTTTGGGGAATAAATAGTAAAAATTTCATCACGTTTCACGTTCGTTTTTTAATATTATAGGATCTCTAAACAATACATTTATATGTATATATATATATATACTTTTGACGCTGTATTACAGCGGCCTTCATCACATGCATTTTTTTAATTATTTTTTTAACTATACAAATCGCCATTAGGTGTCTTATCTCTACTCTCAACAAAATACGTGTTTGTCAAGGCATACAGGATTTTTCTTCTTTTTCATATCTCACAAAATCTTACGATCGCTTCGCACATACCGCCAGAATAATGAAAATCGGGCTTGATCGTTTTACGAACCGATACAATACAATTATAATTAAAAAATACTTTAAAAAAATCAAATTTGAGCATTTCGTCGTAGCTGCCGATGAAAAAACTTTTAAACTATCACATTTTTCACGTTTATCTCGGGCAAAAAAAAACAAAAACCTCGAGTTATACTGGTTTTCTGTGCGAATCGATCACAAAATTTCTTATTAAGTTTTTTTTTTTCTTTGTTTTTTTTTAACGTCATTTACGTTATATACATATTTATAGTGTGTATATACAGCCTGCACTGCGGTATCATTCGTGTTATCAATCGTAAAAGGCTTGAGAACTTTTGTTATTATTTGTTTCATCTTAAATACCTTTTATGTTTTTTTTTTGTTTTTTTTTTACATTAGAAAATTCTGACCATTATCCATTTTTACTCTTATGAATCACAGTGCGATGTATTTTAGGTACAAGAACTTACCGCCTTCAACTGTGTTTATTTTTATCTGTTTTCTTTTGTTTTTGTTTTTTTTTTTCTATTTTTTCCTCTTTCATTTAATATTTTCTTGTATTTTCTTTATTCTCTAGAATTACTCGTCGCAATAACGCGGCATCAATACTTGTCGCCCGTACGCCAAGTAATGAAATATCCATTAGTCGGTTTTTTTTTCTCCAATATTTAACGATGTTTTTTTTTCAACGTACAAAAAAATCAGCTTTTCGCCGGCGAGGAAAAAATCGAAGGGTTTTATATGTATTATAGGATAGAAATACGAGACGACAAGCAAGATCCATAAAGCGAATTTACAAAATTTGACTTTTTAATTACAATAATAATAATAATAATAATAATGACAGGCAGGAAAAACGTTGCTCGGCAATGTTTACCCTCGTTATATCGCCTGCAGGAATTTTATGATGTTTTTTTCTTCCCCCCTTCCCTTTTTTTTTATCTTCATTTTCATTTACGTACTTAGAAAACTTGTGGCAATGTATTGTCGCTACTTAAAATTCGTCCCTGCTGGACGAACTGACAAAATCGACCTCGTAAATGTCACGCGACATCTGACTGGAAAAACTTTCATTTTTCTACATGATTTTTGTCATTTAATTCTCTCGTTGAAGATTTTCGTTCTTTTTTTTTTTTTTTTGCAACTCCTTAGGAAGCCTTTTTCGTGCGATATTTCAACATATCGACAAGAAATAAACAATTTGTGAGAAATAAATAAATTTGACCCCATTAACCAGAAGACTCAATTTTACTTTTGAGCTTTTTTTTTTTTTTTTTTATACAGCGCATTTCTTCACATTTGCCATTCATAAAAGGCCTCTAACGTCTCCAATTCTCGATCTGATGAGTTTATTTTTTCTGCTTTTCTTTTAAGTGTTATTATGCTCGTTTTAGTGATATTTCGAGAGTCTTGGCAAAGTCAAAATTTCACTCTCCCTACCAGCAGGTTCACGACAGTACTCGAAACAATATATATTTCTTTTTTTCTCTTAGCAATTATTACGTTTTAGACATTAGTGAAATAATGGCCATTCATAAAATACGAGGATACATTACGTTTTCTTAATTACAATTCTTACCCGTACAAATAATTTTCTTTTTTTTTTTTTTTAGCTGCTTTCGCTTAGGAGTAGCAATTATACTTCTTTCTTTTCGTTTCGTTTAAATATTTTTAATGACAATAATATTAACAATTACAAAAAAAAAAAAGAAACTTTGAAATATTTCACAAAGAGATAGTTTTTTTTTTCTCCTATGGCAAGAAACTGAGCGATAATATACAAAACAAATAAGGAAAACAACGAGAACAAATAAAAATGATAAATTTTAGGCATTGGCGAAACGATCAGATATTACAAACGACGTGACCAGCATCGCGTTCGATATTCGGTACGAAGACGTAATGATTACAAAAAATTGTGCAACGATGAATGGAGCTTCGAATAATTAAATACTATGAAAAAAAAAAAAAACTTTGGAAGCATTAATCAAGATTTTTTTTTTCTTTTTCTTTAATACCGTGTAAATAATTGGCTTTGTTTAACGGAGGATGTGACGCTTACTGTTTATTGACTGTCGAGGATTTGGCCAATGCCGTAAGACGTCGATTTTTTTTTTTTTTTTTTAAACTGGTGTTTCATGATCAGTCTCTTCGATCCTTCCTAATCGCCATGCGTTCGGGTCTCCTGCTGCTACGAAAATAAAATTTCAAATGTTCTCACGTTTTTCCAGAGCTCAAATTTTCTAATTTTAGTAAAATTGTATATTTTGATGGCAATCTTGGATCATTTTTGTCCTCTAATTTTCTTTTCCCTATCATTTTGCGTTGCTAAAAATAAATTATTTTAATAAGATTGTTAATTTTCAAATGTTATAAATTTTATACGGCTCTCTCAACAAATCTCATCTGAATATACAGCGCAAAACAATTTTTTCGCCTGCCATTCTCACAGCTTGGGTTCGTGTTTAAAAAAGTGATAATTTGGAACCCTTTGATCCCTGCAAGCTGCGAAGACAAAAAAAAATCAAACTTGAGAAACTTTGAAACGAGAAATTTTCGTTTTAAAAGTCTTTGTGTGGAAATAAATATTTTTAAATTTTCGTTTAAAGCTGAGAAAATAGAATTATTCTGCAATAAATTAGAATAGTGAATATTTTTCATTTCGAAAAAGTTTAAAGGATGAAATATTGAAAAACATAACTTTTTATCACACGCAACATGTAAAGGATGAGGAATAAAATGAAAATTTTAGCCGTTTAGTTAGATGAAATTTTTTAGAATGATCCATATTTTCATGAGCTAACGAAAAAAATGATCCCAGTTTGCTATCGTAATTATAAATTGTGCGTAAATTTAGCTCCCCAATTTAGGATAAAAACTCGCGACATGATTATTCTGAATGTTTCCTCCCACATCATAGCCAATAAAATCGAACAAAAGAGAGAGAAAAAAAATATTGACAGAGCATTAAATCTCCAGAGATCGAAAATGAATGCCTTGAAAAATCATACTACGAGCTAAAATATCGAAAAGATGTAAATATCAAAAAAAAATCAGGCTTCCCATATAAACTTACCACAGTAATAGTATTTAATCCTAGGCAAACCTAGGCAAACAAAAAATTAAACATCATTAAACTACCCAAGAGATTATAGGAAATAATTTCAAGCTACCTAAATCGACTGAAACGAATTTTTTCCCATTTCTCTCAGGAGACAAAAAAAAATTTCCATCGTCCAATACACGATTCAACCCAAACGTCACAAATGATCAAAATTAATACAATTTGTTTCTATGGCTAAGTTGTGGAAGAATACTTCATCGCAATGAAACAAAAAAGACATTTGTCCTGTTTTCCTATTTTTTTTCTTCTTCTTTTTTTGCTTCTCAAAATCGTTCGATTACAAAAATTCTTCCAAACGCTAAATTGCATGACAAAAAAATTGGCAAAAACTACGAGTGAGAATTAGGACTACGGACAATATACAGAGAACGAAATGAACAAAAATTTAAAAAGTAAAACTATCGTGCCGACGATAAAATGGGATGAATAGACACAAAAATATGTGCAAAGAGACGTGAAATGGGAAGGGATGAATAGGAAAATCAAAAATTATCCGTCAATATCGGTTTTTTTTTTTTCCTCCGTAGAAAAGTCGAACAAGCGATAAATAATGGGAGAAAAAATAAATAAAAATTTATGCCAATCGAGTATAATCGAAGATGAGTGAAGATAATAGCGAGAGCAAGACGTAAGAGGAATGGAAATTAACTCACCTGGGTATCATAACCGGGAGAAAAGAACGGGTGGAGTAGTTTTACCCTGTGTGCTTTTGTGGCATTGGACGCATTTTTTTCTTTCTTTTTAACAATTTTTACGTGCTAAACGAAAACACGTCCGATAGGATCGCATGTTTTTTTTTTCTCAGCACCGAATACTAGGACTGTATTCGGGTGGTTTTTTTTTTATATATTTTTTTTTTTTTTTTTTAAGGATCCATGGAACTCGTACGCGAGGATTCTGTTGGAGAGGATTGGTTGCTGTTCCGCTCAGGATACACGGGAAGTATGTAGGGCGCGTGAAGGTGGTTTAGATGATGTAGTGCGTTGTTCAACACATCGGGGCTCGTATACAGCAGCGGCACTCTTTCCTCTAACCCAAACGGAATAAACGGAAAACAAAGAAAAAAACAAATATGTAGGTGCAAAATTATAATAATGGCAATGAATTTCCTGTGCCCGTACAGGTAAATATATATATATATATATTTTGTATTTTTGTGAATCTACGAATGCGTCATGAACGGAACGCGACAATTAATGAACATTCGAGCTACGGAAGATTTTTTTGTTTTTTTTTTATGGTAAAAAATTGTTCTTGTTGGTTTTAGATAGAAAAACTTTTAGATTCGATAGAAAAAATGGCAATAAAAATTTACCTCATGGAATAAATTTGCTTAACTTCATTAATTGTAACGTTTTGTTTTTTCTAATGATAATAAAAATATTATGTACAACAACAAATGCTTTCCGAGCCGGTTTTAGCGGCGTTTGACCGGCTTGGAGATGGTATCAAGAATAAAATATAATCTGTTTGTAATAATGCAGCAACGAAAAAATACAAAAAAAAAAAAAAAACAAATTCAGCTGCAACAACTCATCGACAAAAACTCATACGATCATAGATATAAAATAATTTATGTACATATCTATGATGTTAGTAAAGTCGCACAAGTCGTACGTCAATTACTATAAATCAGGGGTGTGCGATTTATGTTCGAATCGAATCCAATTCTCTATTTCCATCGAATTTCGTATCGAATGATTGAATTTTTCCAATTATTCACGGCGTCTAAATTAGCAACGGGTTTTTTTTTTTTTTTTTTTCTTTAACGAGAATGATCGACAGTCGGCATTTTTTGCTTCTTCAACGAGTCAAACTTTGGTCAACCCAAAATAATTCCTGAACGTCTTTGGTATTTTGAAAAGTTAAAAAGAAAAAAATTTTAGTCAATCTTCTGCAGTTTGAAAAAAAAAAGGAACTGCTCGTTGGGACAATTTTTCGGCTTTTTCGCTAATAGAATCTGAGCGAAATAATTCCTGCACGATTATTCATGTTATAGGAGGAAGGAGGAATGTATTCATCTATTTACAAAGTTATGAGGAATCCAAAATTGTGAAAATTTCTAAATAGGAAGAAAATACCAAAGGAATGGTATGTAAATTTTTATTTTCAGGTTTTTCATGAAATTGTATTCTTATTTTGTCTCGTAACTTCGGTCAAATCGTCCGAATTATTTGAAAAGTTTAAATAGACAAATTTTGATTTATTCACACACCCCTGTTAAAAAATCTTAGTGTGCAAGATTCTAAAAAAAAAAATCTACGTGTAAAAACCTAAAAAAAAAAAAAGTTTAACGCTAATGTCCTTTATCGTCATGTATCAATTCGTTTTAAAAACATTCGTTTTATTCTTGTCTTGCAACTGGAAAGGGTGAAAAAAAATAGATAAAAAAATTATTTTACGCTTATTTCGTTACCTTGCAACTGACGACTTATCAGAGCAGTTATTCCCTGGCTGTCACCAGTCTTTTTCACCACAAAAAGTTTCGTCTCCGGATCGTTCGCGATTCCTGGTATTCCACCAAGACCGATTACCTGGCCATTTTGTTGCTGATGTCCACTCGCTGCCATTGTCTCACTCACCTGTTTTTCATACATAACGTGAAATACTCGTTCAATTCTCACGTGGATCTTTTTCTCCCCGATCACCAAGATTTTACGATAAATTCCAATTAACGAAAAATTACGAGTCACGATAACTATTCTTGATCTTGAAAAAAATCTCTCTTGTCTCAGTTTTATAGAGAAGAAAAAATTCTATGCGCAATTCAATATTCACAAAAAGGCGTTTTAGCCACAAGTTGATTTTTTTTTAACAAAATTTCCGCATAAAATCGTTTTTTTTAAGGATCGCTAATTAATGGATGCAACGGAATTCTGTTAAATCAATTCTCGCGTCACTTTCTCGTCATTCGTGTGTAAAAGGTGGATTAAAAAAAAAAAAGAAAACAAAATTTGAAATATTTTTGTTATCTTTTTTTTCTATGCCCAGATATGGAGTACCTGCATCAATTTTTTGACGACGTCCCTGCCGAGTATGTGATCAAAAACTGCCTGCAGAAACTGATCGGTCATTATGCTCAATTTTAATTTGTCCCGATGCCATAGCAATATTCTCGATTCCTCCATTGCCGTTATCGAGACCTGAAAATATTCGTCTGTCGACACCCCGAACCACTCGGGCGAATCGAGAAACTGATGGGGGAAGACTATGTGAAGTGCTCGGCCGTTTTGAGACACGACTAGTCTGAAAAAAATATATATTTACATGTGACGAATTATTCCAGATTCTGCTTACTCGTAGCTTTGATCTGACGAAAAAAAAAAACCGGACTTAAAATTGCTATAACTTTGGAATGGTTTGACCGATTGGGCTAAAGTTTTGCAAGCAAATAGAGCTACCACCCCCCTTTCTTCGATACAATTTTCGTGAAGATTAACCTACTCCTTCGGATTTTATGGGATTTTTTTGCAGGAATTGCAGCTTTTTCAGGATTGTTTCGATATTTCGCTACATACAAAAAAAAATCAACTACACCAAAAGGTAAATCTAATAGTATTCTTTGACACAATACAATCGATGAAAAACATAGAGAAAATGTGTAGCAGAAATAATTATTGATGAAAATAATATACTCACTTTCCCGACAAAACTAACGAGAGTGAGTCGACTTTAGTGACTTTTTCCTGCGCATAAACTTCCTGATACTTCAATTGTCGAATAGTTTTCATACAGCTCAGTACTTTCTTGAATTGATGTCGCGATACTCGAAGAGGCTGAAAAACAGCTGCGTAAACCTGCCAGACGGAGAGAGGTGAGAAGATAATTTTTTTTTTTTGTTTTCAATCAAAGCGAATATTTTAGTTTAATTTTTTTTATTTTTCATTTGAAATACCTCTTCGACCTCTCGCGAGAATTTGATGGGCCTGAGCCTGTAGAGCAGCATGCAAACGTGAACAAAATTTATCGCAACGAAAAGAGCGTTCCAGAGTGCCGCATCGAGCCAACAGGCAATCGTGAATCCCCACAGAGCGAGAAAAGCACAGCCAACGAGAAGCGTCGAGCGAAGATACAAAACTCCGTGTATACCACTCGGAGCGAGATGAGAGAGCAAAAAAAAGGCATTTGCCAGCTGAAAGTATATGTGATTTACGTAAAAGCCATGATATGGCTGGCAAGTAAAAGCTCCGTTGAAAAATGTTGGAGGCACTATAGGTGGATGGGGGTAACCTGAACCATGGCTGGTGACTGTCAGCCCTGCACCTAAAAATATTTATTTTCATTATTATTATTATTATTATATGAAAATAAAATTATTTACATCAATTGTTTAATTATACTTTTACTATTATATTTATTATACTTTACTGTTGATTACTTTATTCATATATATAATTAAATTAATAAAATATTATTATAAAAAAAATAAAAAAAATAAAATAAAATTGAAAAAATTCAACGCAATTATTTGCTTACCCCCGTTATCAGCGGTCACATTTCTACACTCGCGGTCAGCCTGATTTGTCGATGCCGGCAGTGAGATTTCCGATGAACCGGAACTTTTAGGAATATTTGGTATGGCGGCATCGGTCAAATTGGCATTAACGCTTATGTGACACCAGCACAATAGGACAAGGGAAGATAGGGAAATGCCACAGCCTACTCGGCCTCCTATTGGCTCCCAGTGAATCCACATCCCCGCATTACCAATGCCGCCAGACGGAACCTCCGATTACGATCCGAACAAATTTTTCTCTCGAGCCTTATTTGTCGTTTTTTGTTCTTTTTTTTTTTTTTTACCTTTTTTTTTTATCTCGCTACGACGAATTTTTCGTCACATCTCAGCAACGTACTGGGCAAGCTATCTTTCCATCTGGCAAACTAGAAAAATTAACAAGAAAACACAATGTCATGATTCGTCATCGATAAAAAAAAAGATAAGATTTCGATTCTTCATAAATATTTTTCTAATCAAAATTATAATAAATTAAATAAAACTTGTCAAATCCCAGACTCTGAAAATACGATTTCGAAAACTACTAAACCAATCAAATGTTGGGAGAATTTATGTTTATTGTTTACAATTTTTAATAATTGACCTTTTTCAATGCCAATAGTTTTTTTTTTTCAATAAATTTGCCTCCATACACGTTCATTATCGACAAATTCGAATTTCTACTCGAATTTTTTTTTTTAATCCATGCTGAATAGAATTTGGTCGATTTTGAGGAGTTTTTAACCATTTTTATAATTTTTTTTTTTCAAAGCAGGGTAGAGGCGTCAGGATAGAAACTGGCAGTTTTAAGAAAAAACCAAAACCTGTATGTATAGCTACGGTAGAACTAAGTTTAAACATTTTTTAAGCTTTGTAAATATTCTAAAGCCCAATAGGGCAAGGATGGCCAAAATAAATTATTATTATTATATTTAATTTTTTTTTTTTTCATTAAAAAAGTCCCATAAATAATTAAATGTATAAAAGAAACATTCATGACATTCGTTAAGATGGTTTATCTATGAAACTAGTCAGTCATTGACCTTGAATCTTAGAAGCATTATACGTGCTCATTTAGATCTTATGAAAAAAAAATCCACAATTTGCTTTCTCTCTATAATTTAGCTTATGTGTCGTACATCCTTGAATATATTTTTTGTTTTTGATATTATTGTTATTATTATTATTATTGAGATTATCTTAAATAAAAATCGATATTTTATACTAATGTATGTAATAAGAAATATTTTATTCAAATTTAATGGAAAGTTTTTTTTAACAATATTTCAAATTTTTTTTAAATTTTATCAACAATATTATTATGATTATACAGAATTTTCTAGCAAACACTTTCAGCGATAAGAGCAAAATTAAAATCAAAATTACATGCCATTCTCCACTCGAAATTATGGGGGTTAAGGTTCGAAAATATGAAGAAAAAGAAAATGTACTACAAAATATTCAAACGAGTGGAAAAATTTATTACGGCATCCCAAGCGTTCTATACATGACGAATTAATAAATTCAAATTATGGCAAATATAATTAAGTGCCCAATTATGGACAATGATTGCGAGTACACTCCGCCAGAGAGGGGGGAGAGGGGGAGATTGTCAAAAATGTAGGTCAACTTGAATCGAGACCTCAAAAAACTCGTCCCTCGTCGTTCAAATTTGTATACACAAATAAAAATAAACTTTGATTTTTCGTACACAAATTTATCCAACTATATATATGTATATATATATAGATATAGATATACAAACGACCCGACATGCACAGTCTCGAGTTTCCCCATCACAAGGGTATAAAAAAAAAAAAAAACATTAAAATTCGTGCATAAACGAAATTGAAATTCAAATCAATAAATCTCGACGTATAACACACTCACGTATATCGAATTGGCGAACATGTAAAGCTCTCTCGACAGCGGGACGTTCGTCGTTCTATTCTGCCAAATATTTTTTTTTTTTGTTTTTTTCCCTTACTAAACACACTTATTTTCACATATCCCTTGACACTATATACACATATATATATATATATATATATATGTATATCGTTTTACGAATTTTGCATTAACGTTCCAGAACTTGGTCTATTATATTTATACATCGCGACTTCCACTTTTCCCTCGGACTATGTATAAAACGTCTCGAGACTGCGCCGTCTTACATTTTCCTTATCGGACCTTTTTTGCGATCTAACGATAGGAATAAATCGGTGATTAAACGTTATGGAAAACGTCAAATTGATTAATTTCGTGTATGACACAATTTTTGGGAATTAACGATTGTTCTATGCCGGGGATTTTTTTTTTTTAAATGGAGAAACGAGAAAGAGTTTCGATGTAACACGCGAGACCGATGGAAGAACACAAGTGAACGGGGGTAAGCGATGGTATACACGATATATACAGTTTATGTGTCAGAAGTGGGTGGTGTAACCGGCTTGCCGTATACGATTATTATTATTATTATTATTAGGAATACGCACAATCTTCTAGAAGATCCGTCGGTATATGCAGACCGCAATGCAGACATTACAAAATACGACAAAGTGTGGCGTGATGACGGTAGATGGCGCTGTGGTTACTTTCTTATCAACATGGCGACAGGAAATGCAGTGACGGTTACATCGCTGCAGACCGGAAGTCATCGCGATAAAGAGTGTCGAAGTCAAGTGTATACCCACTTTTGATTGCAATAAGACTGCATTATTGTTCTCCACGTGCCTGTAAATATGTCCGCAATCCATTTGATTTTTGATTGCCACATGCAAAAATCATTCTTCATGGCACACAAGTATTGATGGAGTACTTGATATTAGTACAGAAACGGTGAATTCTATTTCAGAGCGATTAAAAATGCCAGACTATTAATTAATTGCTAGTTTTTAATTTAACGAAATGGCAATTCGAGAACGTATCGAGTATGACGGTCACTATAATAAAAACTTACATTATTCAAAGAACAGTAAAAAAGTTGTGATTCTAGTATGTACCATCTAATTCATCTAATTCAATAAAGATTTTTATTTTTCATATACGCGAAATGTTTTTATGATTACTGTTTAATAGGCCAAGTACACAATTTAGATGATCACTAAATTCGTTGCCGTATGATGACTGACTTTTGTATTTCTTCAGTGAAAAATCAACACGACGTGTAATCTTTTATTAATTGATATTTTGACGAATTTAGTCGGAATTCGTTGACAAGTGTCGCGTAAATTCAAAATTCCCGCCACGAACGCCATCTCACGCTTGAGTGGTAAGGCAGCGACTGATGATTTTTTTTTATCGACTGTGAAACATGTTCGTACTTTTAGCGACAACTTCGCAGTGAAGTGTGAAGTTTTCAAGTCTCGCAGCTTGCTCCATGAAAATACATCGAAGTAGTTAACATTTCGGTGACTCTTCGTGACATCGATCGTCGTTTAAAAAATTCTCACATCAAATTTCATCACAGGGTAAATTCATCAACACCAATTACTTTATTCAACATTTATTGATTCGTTCAATCGCAACTATAAGATAAGATTTTTTTTTTTGTTACACGGACATGCATAATTTTAACCCTAAAAATCACCATCTTTACTCACGATTTTTTTCTTTGTTTATCTCTATGAAATGGAACACTTTTTTATTCCTATCCTTGGATAATTCACACATTCTTTCAATCCTCGATCAAAAATGGCAAATGAATGCCCAAACTTAAAGTCGTAAGTTTGAGCTGATTTACAATTTTAATAGGGGCCAGTTTCTTCACCTTTGGATAAAACTTATCTGCCGGATATCTTATGCCAAAAGCATTGGTTATCCAACGGATAACTGTATCTGCCAGATACACCTGGGACGAAGAAATTGGGCCAACTTGTATTTGCACCTTAATTGGGATTTAAGTTTAAACTTTAAATTAACCTCAGGACTAAAAGCTTAAGCTGCTCTTAGTTCTGATGCTTAGTTGATAAATTTGATCTGGTAATTGCAATCTTGAGTTCAAACTCAAATCTCAGCATAGATAAATAAAGGTTTTGAGGTGGAAATCATATGATCAATCTTACTATTAAAAATTCGGTCTGCAAACCCCTAATTAACTCGGTAAATCCCAATAGACTTTGAGTTTGTTCATTCTGTTATGATCGTGCAATGTGTCCACAGAATAATGCTTTGATTTATTTTTTAATCTGTGTACACAATATCGTACACAGATTTGGGAAAATGATCGCTGACAAACGCCTGTATTCTCTCTTTGCGCGTTACGGGGGTGTACCTTTTCATAGGAAATGTTTTCACAACGCCATCAACAAGCGCTCTCATAACACACGTTAAATCAGCCTCTGGTCCCTTTGTGTATTTTCCAAGCGCGAGCATCTCCTTTTGGAATAATTTTTCTCCGTATTCTTTGCGTGTACGAGGATCCAATTGTATCCACATGTCTCTGGCTTGATTTAAAAGAGCTGTGCTGTCCTTTAACCAAGCATTACCTGAGATGTATTCTCCTGTTTCTACGATCGAGACATCCACGCCCCATCGGCGCATCTCCAATCTCAGACACGAGCCCCATGCCTCTATCGCTGCCTGAATATAATAAAAAACCGCCATTTTAGTTTTTTGTTTTTAATTTGAATTTATTGGTAGCGAAAATGACCGTTGAGGGCGCTGGTACAGTGAGATGATGCTCACATAACCTCAAATGTTTGATATTTTGGGCAAAAGAGAAGCATTGCCATGCTCAAAATTCAATTAGGGATCCGGTGATGCTTTGCTTTATTGACTCGAAATATCAACGATTCATCGTTGGCATTCATTTGAAATTTGTTGAGGTTATGTTAGTGCATTGACACTTTTATAGATGATTAAGATCGATAAAAATGGCCGCCGTAAATAACATTTTATACGTATATATCGTATATCTATTGTCAATATGAATTTATCAATAGTGCTGACGGATTTAGAATCGCCATCTTGGCTAGTACAAACATTCGCCGCTAGAGTCGCGCGCGGATAATTCGTATTGCCAGTAAAATTCTGTGACACCAGCAAATATTTATTGATCGCGCTAAAACATTCTACTTTAATGATCTGACCCATGAAACAATCCAATTTTATAGTATGGAAATTTAACGAAATATTTTTTGTTAAATATTTCGATAAAAATTACTCACTCCAACTGCGCACTGAATGCCGCGTACTGGGCTAGGAATACGCGCCAGTATACTGGATACCAATATAATACGACCCTTGGAACGTCGAATTAACGGCAGAAAGACCTGATAACAAAAAAGAATAGATAATCATTATCAAATTGATAATTTTACTTCCTCGCAGAGGATGCTTTATTTTCGTGAAATTCGTGAAAAACAACTTAAAAATTATTTTTTTAAATATCATCTTTTGTAGTAAATACGAAAATACCACTTTTCTTGGTTAACCATTTCAATATTACCTGGGTCAGACGGGCTACACTTAGAAAATTCATGTCGAGAGTTCGTTTTAATACCGATTGAGGAACCCACTCGCATTCTCCAAGAGCAACCCATGCTGCAGAATGCACGATTGCCCATAATCCTGCAAATATAATTTTTTCGAAAAGAAATATAGTTCACCAGCCCAGCAGTGCATCCTTAAGGCGATGTGAAACCGGCTGGGTGTGACTAGCTCAGATAGACTCAGTCGGTAAGGAAGTCGCGTTCCATAATTTCACAGATACAATAAATATTTCACATTAAAGCTAATTGAGTTTTCTATCCGCTTCCACTGATGAAAACTTCATTTACTTTTGTTCGAAATATCAACTATTTCTGAGAAAATAGGGAACGCGACTTTGTTATCGACTGAGTCTGTTTTAAATCGCCTCTAAGGCGTGGCCCGTATTCAGTCGTTCCACCGACTCTGAATTTGCAATCCCATTTTTTTTTTTTTTTTTACCACCCGGCGAGTTTTGGAAAAACTCAGTCTTAATTCAAGGACAACTGAAAAATGCATCCGATGAGACTTTCCATTGTCCCTAAAGATGAACCTTCACGGATAAAAATGAATTATAGTTTTTGTTACCGAGTGGGAAAGTGTCACCTCACCTTAACGTGACGTAAAACTCTCTCAATTGATAACGAACAGTAATCCATTGTTTTTTAAGGTCCATTGAGATTTATGGAAAACAAAAGTACACATCGGACATAATTTTGCAATTGTTCGTGAGGCTTTTGCGCTTTTCTGAAATCTCGACGCATCGGCTAAAAAAAAATTAGATCGAAAAACAGGTGAATGAGGATTTCACAGTGTTGGATTTTTTTTTTTTTCACAAAAGCATCAATAAAAATAATATAATAATTTCCAAGTATGATCTCGAATGATAATTTCACTCAGTACCTGGTGCTTCGTCTGGCAGATTTTCATTAACGTACAAGAATGCCGAATGTATTTCTCTCTCACTCGTAATATCAAGCTGCAATGGGTGCAATCTTCCGGATGCATCTTTCTTCAATTTTTCGAGATTCTCCTCGCAAGTCGCTACATTATTGAAGCCAGCGAAGACGGTGAATCCCTGAGGGCAAAAATGGCCATTAAATATTGGATCTCTCTGTATTATCGATCGAGTCGTCTCTTTTACGCTCGTTTCCTCCGACGTTGATATTCGAGTTTAAACTCTGGTTTTCTTACGTTAAAACTATATAAAAAAAAAAAAATTACGTCGGAGGAAACGGAGGTTAGCATTTTCGTTAAATTATTCACTCACTAGCTCGTCAAGGCGTTTCGCTAAGGAATAACCGACTCTGGATTCACAACCCGTTATAAGTACTGCTTTACCAGCAGCCGTTACCTGTCGATTTAAAAACAAAAAACAAAGAAATGATAATTCAAAATACGAAATGATCATTTTTCAGACAAATTAATTATCGTTTTATTACCTTTGACCTTTTTCTGTTTCAGTCACGTGGATGACTCTACTTACGTTTCCAATTTATTCCTCGTAACTTTTATTACTATTTAATAGCCCGATAAAGGTCAAAGCTACAAAAACGATAATTAATCTGTCTGTTAGGAGATAATGGAACTTTTCCAATATCAGGCTTAATATCAAAAGTTGAATTCTCATTTTCTCTCTAAAGACAAAGAATCGCTTCTTCGATTGTTTTTTATCGATACTTGAGCAGATAAAGTGTGGAAAACTTTAAATATGAGACTTGGGAATTACGACGGAAAAAACAAAACTTATAAATGTCGAAAAAAAAAAACAGCCCTGCATTTAACGTTCCTCAGTATTATCTTTTTATTTTACCAGAACTTTCTCTATCATTTTATCTCGGAAAAGTACAACATACAAAAGTATAAAAATTCACAAAAAAAAAATCGTCAATAGAGATATTTTTTTTCTCATCGACCGAATTTATACCTCAGTGATAAATCTTTAAAAAAAATCACTAACAAAATCTTCACTGATCGAAAAATCTTTGGCGTTTGGCTTGATTGAAAAAAAAAAAAAAAAAAGCTTGTCATTTCAAATTTAATAATCAGGACTCGCTCACCTTTAAGTTATGATAGAACAGGGTAAAACCCACAGATACAATGAGAAAGAGTAGAAACAACACAAAACTCGATGTCTGAGATATTCTCAAGGTGTTGAGCACAGCCGCCAATATAACTGCTATGGCGTGAGAAAATGCCACAGGCAAGAGACATCGTTCGATTAATTCCCATGTTTTACTATCGTCGGGCTCGTCGTTTAATTTCGGGGGTGGCATTTCGTTATTAAAAAAAATAATTTTATTAAATTTTTTTTTTTTTATTATAAAAGAAAAAAATATATTTCACGTTTTTTTTTTTTTTTTTTTTTTCAAAGTTTAATCGAATTCGTCAAAGTCATTCGGATACGGTCTAAGGCCGGCCCCTACAAGACTGGTCTGGGCTAGAACTGAGCTAACTTTGAACTGGAAATAGTGTCTCATGTTAATGAACTAAATTTAACTACAGTGCTGCGCCTGTAAATTCTCGTATCCCTGGTAGATTTTTTCTCTCTCTCTCTCTTTCTTGCCGTTTCGTCGTTACCGCGAATTTGGCTTTTTCACCAATTGGCAATGTCGGAATTTTATCCTAAAAATTATAGCGAAAAATAAATTTAATGCTATATTGAAGCTTAAGAGCTCATTAACAATTTCGTAAATTTCTTTCATTTGGGTATTTAACTTTGAGGGATTATAAAAAATTACAATAACATTAGAGATTTATGTGTTAACAATGGTCAACTTATACGAGTATAAATAATGCGTAGTGATTGAAATGAAATAGCTCATTAATTTCAGCTTTGAATGGTCCAACGAGATCTCCTCTTCAATTTGCAGCATAATTGCTTATTTGTTTTTGCCATTAAAATCGTTAAAAAATACACTTTACGGTTTAAAAACAAACTCTTTTTTTTTTACGTTTAAATATATTTTTTGTAGTGAAAAAGTAAAAACAGATTTAATATAAATTTTTTTGCTACGCTACTCATTAAAGTATCTTAAAGATAATATTTAGTTCCGCTTTAAAAATGGAGTGCGATGATTGAAACAAAATTTAATGCCAAACGTACTTTGCGAGGAATAAATCCTCGTGTATTATTTGTCCAGCCCAAAAATATGCCTCGTAAAATTGAATTTTGAGTCAATAGTTAGAACGTAAATCCTAATTTACCTAAATTGAGACTTAAATTCAAATTTTCGAACAAAATTGCGATGATGAAAAATTAAAAATCGGGCCTTAAAAGTGCTAAAAAATAAAATGTTCGATTTCAAATATTGGTTGAATCAAATGATCCGAAATGTTTTTTGTTTTAGGAGAAAATAAATTATAAATGCTATAAAATCGATAAAAAATAAATATCACGATTTAATTAAAATGCTTTTATCCAAAATGCCCTTGTTTTTTGTCGTTCGAAAATATTTCTTTATCGACAAAAAAAAATGAAGTATTATAGTAAAAACAAGATCGAATGTAAAATGTTTTTTGTTTAATGTTTAAAAAAAAAATCAAAATGACGATTAATAATATTTTCCATCAAATGTTTAACGCTCTTCACCTAAACATTTTTTTTTTAATGCGACAAAATATGAAGAGCGATGCGAAAAACAAGATCTAATTTTAAATTAATTTTTCAAAGGGAGAATATTCGTATATTATTAATTCATCCTAAGAATTCTCATCATACATGCTTTTAGGTGTACTTTTTTTTTTTTGCCTTCCACTTTTCAAATTGAAACAAAAAAAAAAGAAGCCCAAAGTGCACAAGAGAAAATAGAGTCCGACGTTTTATGTAAAGGAAAGAACAAAAAAATACAAAAAAATGCAAAAAAAATAAATAAAAATGGACGGAACGAGAGTGGGGTAGGTTATTGATTTCCTCGTGGGTGGCCCATGTTGGGGGTGTCACATGACTCTCGTATATACACAGCAGCGCCAGTCTGTGGCTGGTATAAATAGCCAGGGTGGTTGCACCATTGACCCAGTGCTAGTTGGATTATCGCACGACCAGCCAGGTCGTGGAAGACCGCGAGCACTTTTAACACCCTAACGAGCCTTTCATCCCCCTCGACATTTATTATCTCACAAAACTCGTACACATTATAATTTGAAGAATTTTCTTTTTTTTCCTGCATCTCTCGAATTCGTATCGAGAAGAATAAAAATTTGGATAAGACGTTAAAAAAAAAAAAAAAAATCTTCCAAACCCTAAAAGTGAACACAGTACAATCTCTCCACTGCCCATTTTTTCCACTGTTCCTCATTCTAATCCAGTCTCAATAATGACCAATACTTTAATCGAGTGATTCTGAAAAATATTATTGAAAAGAAAAAAAGTGATTATAAATACGATGAAACTTTGAGGAAGAAGAAAATTAATGATGAATTTTAAAATCTTTCGATTGTGTTAATTTTTTTTGTCCATTGATCCAGAGTGTATTGACGACTCGATTGTCTTCTGTTGGTGATTTCAGTGTGTCATTGTCAATCTTTGGAAAAAATTTCAAACGAAGTAAAAAAAAAAAGGGGGAGGTTGACCTCAATAACGGAAAAGGCTTGACGCCTTTAATAAAATTATAAGAGGATTAAAAAAGAAATAGGAAAAAAAATGTCTGAGGGTTCGGAAGTTGCTCTGGTCTCGGGAAATCCTTACAAAATCGTCGATTACACGAGAGAAAAGCGCAAAGGGATAACGGCCTCGTCACTCGTGGAATTGACCAACGTCGCTCGATGCAGACTCGCTCTCTCAGCCGATGCCGACTTGACCATCGTTCTCGAACAAGATGGTAACATTTTTTTTCTTTTCTTTTTAATTGGAATTTTTATAAATCAATTTGTTTTTTTTTTTTTTTTTTCAATATTTCAGGCACCGAAGTCGACGACGAGGAATATTTTGCAACACTCGAGAGAAACACGAGTCTCATGGTGCTTCAGGGTGATCAAAAATGGAACGCTGCCGGAAGTCTCAAATCAGCGTCACGTTACTTTGTCGTTGATAATGTCGACAGTATCGGGGACAGCTCTTATGGCAGTCCAAGACGACACAGATCACCGATCGAGCCTTTGGTCTCAACTTTACACGGTGATCCGTCCCACATCTCGTTGCTCGGTGGTCACGATCTCGAACTTCTCAGCGACATGAATCCCGACAGTCTTGCTGATATTGTGCCCGACAGGTGTGAACTTTTTGTCTTTTTGTCGATTTTTTTTTTCTTCATTTACTATAATTTATTTTTGCACCATTGGCTTTTTTCTCTAATTCTTTTTTTTTTTATTCTAATATTTTTTCGTTTTAAATATCTGAGGGTGGTTTGTTATTTTTAAGATATTGAAAGAACAACTAAAAAAAAATGCAATCTCTTTTTTTTAATTTAGATTTTTTTTTCATATTGTCGTAAAGGAAATTTATTCGCTAATTCGCATAATCTTTTTTTTTTTACGGGGCACAGACTGTTCCTCGAGCAATTGAAGGAAGCGTCGGGAAGATTTTTGGCGGAAAAACGTCAAGCCCAGGAGTCGATGGCATTACTCCAGATGTATGCAGGGGGAGGTGAGATGGAGCGAGCGTAGGCCATGTGGGGGGTGGGCGCCCTCACACTGGCCAACATGTATCGCGTCCGACGTCGTATATTCTACAAGGGACGTCAGCTGCAACAAACGCTAATCCTCTTCTGGAATTGAGCCCGTTATTTATCCTAAAAAACGAAAAAAAAAAACAAAAACAAGCAAACAAAAAAAAAAAACAGCGAACAATGAATGAACAAAAACAAACAAAAATCTGTTCATCCTCGATACTGAAAAGGAGCTGAAAAAGAACTTGGAGAAATTGTAAGTGCTCCTGGGTAAAAAAAAAAAAAACAACTATACACTCGAACGTAATTTTACGTACGAAAGTGACGAATAATACTTTGAGGGCGATTGAAAACGCCATAAATGTTTTAAAAAACGAGATAGAGTCAAGTTGTTGTGTATGACATCGAAAAGCCTGGATTTTCCAGTCATAGTCAATTTTTTTAATTGTTATTCTTTGATCAAGGGATATGATCGAAAAAAAGTCATTTCGTGAAATCCAGAGAATCGTTTGAGCGATTCAATAGGCATTACAGGAATGGCAAAAATCCAATTATTATTATTTTTTTTGAATTTGTTCTCTTCTAGAATAACAAATTGCGATCTAATCGAAAAATCGTGAAATTTTTTTAAATAGAAATTTGAAAAAAAAAATATATATATATATATTCTCGACCATTCCTGGTGTAGCGAGACCCAATAAAACGGGCATTTGAGCTTTTCCCGAAGGTTCGTCGGAGCGTGTCCAAAGCTTTCGTTGACGGAGGAAGGAAAAAAAATTGAAAATTACGAAAGAGGAAAAAGAAGAAGAAGAACAAAAACAAGAAAATCACGCGAGCTGCCTCATAGTGTACACACATACCTCACGGAATTGCATAAATGCTCACAAACAAGTATGATAGTAAATAGTAATGGTTGAAAGAGCGAGAGAGAGAGAGCTTGGTCGTATTTGTCTGCTGAAAAAAAAAATATAGTCCCAAAAAAAAAAATAGTCCAAAAAAACCGTATACTCGTTAAAAGCTGAAGAAACTCGGAAGAAAAAGAAAAAAAACATAGGATTGTATTATCACGGAATTAAGAAAGAAACAAAAAAAAAATAGCTAGAGATTATATCGCTTCGAGGAAGTTGTTCCGTAACGATCGTAATCGATGTTGCCATATACATTATAAATTTAGCTGCAGAAATGAAGAAAAAAAAACGAATAATAATAATAATAATAAGATGCACCATTTAAAGGTGATACACACACTTTGTACGTAGCTGGTATGTTTAAAATGAAACCACTAATTTTAGTTCAACGACGTGTAAAAATGATTTAAGACTGAATTTATAGATGAACGATTATCATAATACCCATTTAGATCACCAATTCATTGCACACCAAGGACAAAAAAATACTAGCAAAGTAATTGAAAAAAAAAAGAAAATAACCGATATCAACCCTTTGATACCAAGCGATGTTATCCGTTTGATAAAAGAAAATAAGAATATCCTCTAGTGTAACGAATACGACCTTTTTTGGGGAGGGGAGGACAGATTTAAAAAAACAATATTTAAATGAACGAGAGGAAACATAAACAAAATGGCCGTTGAAAGGCTCACGTTTGAGACATTTTGGGGGAAATGGGACAAAAATTACTGGTTGTATTTAAATAAAAGAGAGGAGGGTAGGAAGACAAATGTAACGTAATTGAGGGTCTCGGATTAAAAGTTAAAAAATTATTAATAATTATTTAGCAAGTGGATTATCGACTTTAAAAATCTCACGTGGCATTTTTAATTACTGTGTATCAACATTACTGATGCCAAAGTTCGTGCCAATCGGGTTATTAATTTTCGAAAAATCCATTGGATCAACTTGGGAATTATTATTTTGAGAAATACTTTAAAGAAAAATTGAAAAAAATTTATTCTCATCTGACATTGATATCTTTCGAAATTTCGGTATTTTATTGTGAAAAAAAAATGGATTTTTGTAAATTCTCAGTATAACGTGACCCTTAAAATTTTTCCGAATATCATGGACTCTGAAAATCCAAAATTTGAAGCATTTATGACAACATCAAAAATGTCTTTTCCCAATTAACGAGAGAAAATTTAATGATTTTTGCCCCATTGGTCGTGTTTTATCGTGAGGTAAGATTTTTTTTTTTTTTTGGGCGTCTGACTTTCCAAAGGGAGTTTCCTCGTTCGGTGCATTGGCAGATCCAAAATTGAAAGAAAAAAAAAGAAAAAAAATATTAAGTATCGAATTCTCACCACCTAATCGCAGACGGCCCTTTTGAATACCGAGAAATACATTCCAGTGAATTTACTCAATACGTAACAATAATACGTTAACAATAATTATAGATAGTCTGGCACTCAAATTTTCATTCCGTGTATCACAAACCAAAAAAAAAAAGAAAGAAAAAAAAAACTTATCAGTAAACTCAGATAAGAATGCAACGACCAGGTAGGAGAAAATACTCGGTACGCTAATAACGGATAAAATAGTCCGATAAGTATACATTGCCCCAAAAAAAAAAAAAAAAAAAAAAACATGTTTATTACACTACGAATATTAGACAAACATACTTAGTTCGTAACAATTAAATGCTACAACGTATGTATTTTAGTCTATAAAAAGAAAAAAAACGATGCATAGAGTGGAAAACGATACGTGCTGTTAGTCAATAACTAAAGTATCGAATAGAACTGCCAATTATAAACAAAAATCAATTAATGCTCAACAACTTGTCAAGGATTAAAAAAAAAAAAATGTTTCACCATTTTTTCAATAACGAAAAAACATTCGACATAACGTGTTATTTTAGAGCGATGCATTATTATTATTATTATTATTATTATTGATTGCTAAATATTATCTTATCGTACGTTTATTCGAATTATACATGAGAGTGAAATATCTGCACAGAAAAAAATAGGTTTTAACAAGATTGTAATTCAAATTTTAATGGAACTTAAGAAATTCGCATCGATCAATTGAAATAATGCATTTGATGAGTTTCTCCATTGATTCGACGCGTTTCTCAATTGACAAGCAGCTTCCTGCACCGTCGATTCGCTTTTCAACAATTGACGATTTGTGCCAATTAAATCTTGTATTGCGTGGCTGATCGTACCCTCGCTGAGACGATCGACATTTCTGCTCAATGATTCGTTGCACTCGTCTGTTTTGTGGAAGAACAAAGGAATAAAAAAAAAAAAGAATGAAATTATTACGCATTTATTAAGTATAGCTCTGGAAAAATGTGAAAAATTCTTTTTCCAAACTAATTAACGAGACTGCACTCACGTCCATAAAAGTTTCGAACTTTTTCGTACTGATGTGCAGTTATTTACAATTTAAATAACGAAGAGATATTATAGAAAATGAGAAAATAATTGGAAACTGAATTGTAACGAGATGGAATCACAATGACCAAGTCATTCTATTCAACTTCGATACTATACAAATTTAATGGATGAATATTCTATACCCCTGACCCATTTACAATTATATGTATATTCTCATTCATTAAAAAGTTCTTGTTATCCGTCGTATGAAAAAAAAAAAATTAAAAAAAAAATAAACATGAAAATGGGAGAAAAAAAATAATCTCGTCAATAAAGATTTGACTAATGAAATCGTGAAATGTTTTTTTTTTTCAATTCTTACGCAATTTTTTGTGTAATAAGCTGTTGTATTTGATGAAGTTTCTCTTGGAATGAGAGTGCCTCATGTCCGTATACGGTGGGCAGGCGGTTGCATCGATAGCTGCACTGGCGCTGCTCCAGCTTGTTCCATCTACGTGGGGGCCGGGAGAGGAGAGACAAATTCACAAATTCGCGAATAAAATTAATTATTTCAGTGACATTAATTTTAGCAAAGTTACTTCAATAATATCGATAAGTGCTCTTTGCAAGTAAAAAAAATGGACTGCAAACAGTTCCTGTTGGCTAGAATATTTTTCTTCATCTTCTAGAATATCAGAGAAGGTACAGAAATTATTTCGCTAAGATTCTGTTTGCAGGAAACTTTTGGTGGCTCGAAAATAGTCCTAATGAGCACTCACAATTTTTTTCGGACTGTATGGAATTTTCTCTGTTAGCTCACTATTTTTTTTTATCTCGCGTTCACCATCAAAAGAGCTACTTGAATTATTTCTCAGCTGGGAAATGCAAAAAGTTCCAGCTATGAATTATTCCATTAGAGCAGCAACATTACTAACTCCAATCTCATGACTTTTTCATTTATTTTCTTACCATCATCGGACTCTGTTGCTTCTCCGGAAATAATGGTACCCGCTGATTGTCTCTCTTGGGCTATGGCAAATCTCGTTCCCTGAATAATCAATAAGTATTAAAAAAAGTAATAACAAAAGCATTAATCAATTAAAGGATTTTATTAACTTACAGTGCTTATACCAATTGTGTCGTCGTCAGATTCCGGGGCTTCGCCAGGGACAACGATGGCTCTTACGTCCATGCTTGCCGTTGGTTTCCTGCATATTAAAAGTGTTTTTTTTTGTTTTATATGTTCGGGAAAAATATAAAAAAATGAACAATTTAAGGACATGCGTCTATAACTTTGAAGTTAAATTTGTATTGCATAAAAAAAAGTTATTACGTTTTTAAATTTAGTATCAAAGAAAAAAAATAGAAAAAAAAATAGAAGAAGAAGAACGAACAAAAAAATACAATTATTACACTCAATCCGTGAAAGAATTTGATTCGCAAAATCGAATTTGATTCGGCCATAACCTCTTTTTCACTTTTGACTTTGAAAAATTTCGTAAATTTGGGTAAAAATGAAAATAATTCAAATACTACAATATTTTTATAAAAATTTCTCTATTTATTTAATATCAAGTTCAACAATATATTTATCATTTTAGGTTAGATCGACCGAAATATTTTAAAACCACAAGATTTCTGTACAAAATTTCAATAAAATGATTCTCATTTTATACGATATATCATTATTTTACCTAAATTATAAAATCAAGTATAATTTTTATTGACAATGGAAAAAAAAATGATCCAATCCTTCACTGACAATTCATATGAGCCAATAATTGTGCTCGAAACGCGAACTGTAACTATATTCAAGTATTAGAGCGTATAGATATATATTACAACCAGCTGTTATCGATCGCAACTGATAAAAAATTATTGAGATTTTTTTTTAGCGCGTCTCATCCCCTCTAGGGGATTTCATTATCATATCCCTTTAGGGGATTTCATATCATCATCCTTTTCATTATCATCAAGTTAGAAAAATAAAATTTTCAATTTCTTTTTTATTTTATTTTTTTCATACTTTTTTTCTCGCTCATTTATCGTTATCCTCTCAGAATATCAAGCTCCTCTGGGGTAACGTGCATTCGCAAGTCTTTTTCACGTATAACATCCTGAATTTGCGTAAGAACTTGAGGCGCAACTTCGGCCGAATCGATGTATATACTTCTTGTCCATGGACATTGTGCGACACTCTCGTGATAAACTTCCTCGCCTTTCTCCTGCGACAAATTTTGTTCGCGAAGCAAAAGCATCAATAATCGCCATGCTAATGGACAATGTTGAGTTTCAGGAGCCCTGAAATAATGAAAATTAATCATTGCAAAGTTATTTAGTTTTTTTTTCTCGAAAAATTCGGTGACGGAAATGCACATTAATGCAAATTTTTTCAAACTCAATGAGAAGAAAAAGTTCATTGAATTTTCGATTTTTTTATTAATTCAATTTATTTTCGTGGAGATATAAATTTTTTTCATTTAATACCTTGAGAGTCTGCGATGAAAGTAAACTAATTTGTTGATAGCTGCGGTTACAGCATCCGTGATTCCCTGTTCAATCAATGAATTTATCTTTGCCCGTCCAGCTAAACACAACGAGAGAGCCTGCCAAGGTCTTTCGTTTCCTTTTCGAGTATTAAGTTTCCAGTTTGGCAATTCACTCTGTAAAATATTTGAGTTGCGTGAATTATTAAAAAGCGAAACATAATGTAGAACATTTTATTAACAGCTTGGTGGAAAAAAAAAATTAATATAATTAATTTTCAATTTAAAACAAAATTTCGTACCTCAATTGCAGCAAATACTGAGAGAAAGTAAAAATTGTCAGGATAAGAATCCAATGCAGCGTTCAATCTTTCCACGAGGATACTGTACACCCCAGGGAATCGTTCATTAAGTAATTGAAGAATAACGATTTGATTTTCGTAAAATCGTTCCTGAAAAATGAATATTTCAAATTTTAATTTTTTTTTAAATAAATAATCATTTCGACTGGATTTTTTACTTGATAATTGTCATTTGCATTATCAATTTCTCGTCAATTTAATACATACTTGCAAACATTTTAATCCTTCCGTATGTTTTAAGCAGGAATCAAAAACGCTTAAAATTTCTCTAACATCGCGATCGTCCACGTACAGAAGATAAACGTAACAAGCAACATTGTCGCATATGGAATTGGGCAAAAAATGCATTTCTAACGATTCTCCTTGAGTCGACGGTGGTTCAGCCAGAAAAACGTCCAAACGCTCACGCAGATAATCCTCAACGGATCTTACATCGTTTTTTTCCGTATTGCCAGGAACTAATTGACACAAAATTCTCCTCGCATGATTTTTTTTCTCCTCATCGTACGTTCTTACGTCCAAAAGAGTTTCAAGAAGTGTTCTGCGCAAACTGAGAACAACCGCTCGATCATCATCGTTCGAAATCGTTGCAGATTGTATCGCAGTTTCCAATATATTGACGCAACTATCATAACGTCCCATTTCACGTTCAATCAGAGCATATTCACGATAAAAGTGAAGATTATTTCGGTTTTCTCCTCTCTTCAGAAATTCTTTGAGTATTCCCTTCAATTTTTTGCGGCTAGTGAAAATTTGTTAAAAATTATAACTTATACGTTTTGAGTAAATTTTTTTAAAATTAAATTTACATTAAAATTTTTTTAATTACTGTTTTTATTAATTAATGGACGTACCGACTCTCGCTCTTGGTCTCTCCTTTGCAAAGATAAATTAACATTCTTTCAAAACGCAGCCACCAAATGTACAAACTCGTTCTGTTGATGGACGAGAGACTTTCGGCTATCACGCGAAAATTATCTCGCACAAAATCCAAATATGGCTCTTGAGCCGGATGATAACGAAGATATTGCGGACCGGAAGTTAAACCAGCTGCCAATAAACCTTTGAGCAATAACTTTCGTTGTTTGTGTCCGGCTAACTCGCCAACGCTCGGATGCAACATCGCGAGTAATGATTCTATCGAATCGATCGTCCAGTTGCATTTGTCCAATCCTAAATCCTGGTAAATGGAAATTATTTATTCGACAGTCTTTGCTTTTTAAATATTGTACGCTTAAATTATATACTCAAGGAAAAATCCCCATAACGTTTTAAAAAATAGATTATAAATTTTTTTAAAAAGTGCTCGTTAAAAATTCGACAATAAGGAAAATAAGTTTGCATCTTAGCATTTTTGGCCAAATAAATTGCGAGCTTCGATTCCAAATTTAAATATTATAGGATAAAATTAAATAATTTGGTAATTAACTGCTTACCTTCAGTATGGAATTGCTAGTGGGCAGAAGAGGAACTTTCAAGGTCAACAGAGCATAAAATGCGAGTCGCATGTTAGAATCACGAGAGAGCATTGGATGAACAAAATCTGTCACGTCCTCGGGTGATACAAAACGATGAGAATCACCGATTAATTCCAACTGGTCGCGATCAACGCTGATCCAGTGACAATTTTCTCTCAACGATTCGATTCTCAGCCATAACTGATTCAACGGTAATCTCGACGTTAAAATTACCTCTTCCATTTCGACTGTAAAAATAAAAATTATTTTAGAAAAAAAAAAATGCTTTACGTTAAAAAAATTATTGTTGTTGTTTTTTTACAAACTTACTCAATTTTTTTTCATCGATCGATCTCTGAAATCTGAGGGCATCCTTGGTAAGCCCAAGATTGAGGCTGAGATTCAAACGCAAAGTTTCCCACATTTGTTCCCAAAGTCCAGCCTGCCTCAGAAATACGAAGCACTGATACAGCATTTCTGTTGTATTAAAAAAAAAAGGAAAAAAAAAAGAAAAACATCCAAAAGTTATTGAAATGAGACGAAAAAAAAATGTATCATTATTTTACTTCAGTTATAATTTAATATTTACCCAAAAGACGTTCATCGAGATTTCGCGAACTCGTTCGGGACCAAAGTCGAAGAGTGCCAAAACATTTTGTGTACAAATTCATTATTTTTGGGACTGTGCACATTGCAACAGAATTTTGGGTCGCCATGATAAAAGCTTGCCAGAGTACAATATTTCCCATATCTTTGTTAACGAGAGTCTCGATCTGGTTGGAAAATTCATCAGCTGGATACAGTTCACCCATCAGGTAGAGCTTTTCTCTCAGCAATTCTTTCGAATCGGGATTTCTCTCGATTCCTCTCTCAATTATCGATAATTTTTTTTGACAAACTGCGGTATAATTTTGCCGATTGTGTGATTCCTCGAATCTACAAGATATGTCTTGAAATTTAACATAACGAAGCCAGAGATCGATATCGTGTGGCGAATCTGTGAGTTTCTCATTGTACTCTCTCGTGAGTGTTTTTTTCTCTTCCTCGGCATTTGGCAAACAGTCCAAAATGGGCAAAATATTTTTATCCTCAGTGTCAGATTTTTTTAAAGTGCCCCGTTTTATTATCGTATCAGGCTTTTTTGATTTATCAAGAGAGTCGAGATTTTTGACAAAATAGCGAGGAACTAAACGAGCTATAAAATTTGGAATAAATCCCAGATAACTTCGCTTTAGACTGTAATGTGGCCTTGCTCTCAGAGGAAGTGTGTCAACGTGACAATTGCCTTTGTCTCTCCTTTTGTCCTCGAAGTACACGTTCTCAACATCCAGCTCATATTTGACTCTGACTCTCTCTTTGCTGTTTCTATTTCGCTTTTTTAATGTCTTGTGTTTTTTCGCACGTTTAGCAGGGAGCGGAAAGACTTCGCACGACGAACTAGAGTCCAGAGAGACAATTTGGTGGGTCTCATCGTGTGGCGTAGGCAATATTTCAATCGATGCGGCATCCGATGAGTCGGATGATATTTCGACGATTGGTCTTTGAGGTATTATTGTAGTATGAAAACTCGAATTCGACAACCAGTCGGTCTCGCCTTCATCTGCAAAAAAATTAGGATGAACAAAAAATTAGATTTAAATTTAGATATCGAGGATAATTGTTAAATTTTCAAAAAAGAAGAATGTGCCAAAAAACGTTTAGTAAATTTTGTATTTGGTATAATGTTTTTTGTACGATAAACGAAAGATTCGAATAAAAATGTAGCTATGAAAATTTGATATAAAGTCCAGCAATAATGTTTCTGGCCAGAAATTGAAAAAAAAAAAAAAAGGTATGTTTAGGTTGAAAAATTAAAATAGTAAAATAAAATTTAAATTAATATAGTAGTAGCAGTCAATTTTTCGACATTACAAATTTTTTACAGCCTATGAATAAAGAATTGGAGTAATTAAGAAAAGTTAGAAATAATATTCTAGGTATAAAAATTAAATATGGAGTAACTCGCAAAATCTTGGTGCTTAGTAATTTATAGATGAAGATACATATGTAAATATATAAAGATATATGTCATCAATATTCGATTGAAAACTATGAAATGCAAAAGAAAACTCGAAAAATTCATATTAAAAATGTTGCAATTCCTAAAATAACGCGAGTCAGAAGAAAATAATAATAAATGTTTTGCTTAATTAAATTACGATGTTTATGCGTATTACAAACGAAATATTTGAGGTTCGATTGCGAATTAATGATGGAAATGAGTATAATTTACCTTCATTGGATCCTTGAACTTTGCACTGAACAGCAGGAGGAGATTTTTCATGGTTTTCGTACGCAGGAAACAACGACATCGCTTTGTTTATTTATATATAAATAAAACACAAAAAAAAGAGGTTACATTGTTTTGTTTACGAGATAGTTGTGCCCGAGATAAGGCAGTATGCTACCTTGCCGAGACGAATTTCATATGATTGAGAATGTCGTCACTGAGAGTGCAAGAACTGCAATTTACTCCAATCCCAATATTCTAACCTTCAAAATTGGAGTTTTTAATGGTTTTAAATATATATTGCTCACTCTGAAACTGTGCTGAATCGCCCCGAGTTACCCTGATTTGATCCGAGCGTTGCGACACAGCAAATAAAAAAATCTAATATTTTGAAATTGCCGCGCTTATTTTCGCGCGATAGTTGCGTCGCGCTTCCGCACTATAGACATTGATATTTGGCGCGCGAGTCGTTCGCGCATGCGCGTGGCATGCACGCTCACTTAATATTCGCATACCGGTGCAACGGCTTCCAAGGTTTGTGTCGGCACTGTTCGTTCGCGGTTAGGCGTGTATGTCGACAATTTGCACTACAATCGAACGTTTGACGCCGGTTCTCCTGGGTTCTCCGAGGCCTTTTGTTACAGAGTAACGGTCATTTCCGACGCTCACCACAATATCTTCGTTTTATTGGCAATAAACGCGTGTACAAATACATTTCATGTGAATCTTTCAATTGTGCCGCAATCGTTCGCGATATCGACACTAAACGACGCTGCTAGCGTCGAGCAACATTGTTAATCTCCAGTACAGCTTTGTTTTTTTTTCTGCTAAGAGAATTGCAAGGTACGTGACCTCTATGTTTGTTTTCTTATTATCAAATTCATTAATCTTACGGGAAAGTGTTTATCAAAAGTGTAAAGTGTTTTGGCTGACAAAGACGCGCCAATTTCGGATTTTTTTGGGGTTAGAAACATCATAAAAATATGAACCACCGGTTAATTTCGCGGAATTTCGGCTTGTAATATTTTGAGGTTATAGTACGCGTATTATTATTCGATAATGCTTTTCTTTTGTTCTTTTTTCCTTCACATTGCATTTGCGTGATAATTCGCGGGGTCTTGTATTATAATACAATATAAGGTGAATAAAGTGTATTAACCACGTAGACAACTACAATATATGATTTTTTTACGGGTTACTTTTTACCGCTCAGATTTTGTCTATCGCAAAAAAAAAAAAACTACGATCAACTGTAAAACGTAAATAGACCGGGTATCGTGTAAAACTTGTATTTACGCATGCATGCATACAATATATGTGTATATATATATATATATATATATATATATATATATATATATATATACCACGCATTATGCTGCGTGTTTACGCTTGAGGAATAAGCTGACGTGTCTAACTTGAGCAAATTGTGATCACATGTCGAACCTTGTGCTTGTGTGTGTTCTGCCCACACCTCGCGATATATATGAATAATTATAATAATAATAATATAAGCCAGTATCTAATTACTCGATCGTGTCCCAATTATTGGACAGTTTCTTTATAACTGGCACGTTATTTTTTGTATTACGTTGAATGAATGCAATCGCTATTGAATATTATTATTTTTTTTGGATGAGGAGTAATTCGGGGGAAATAAAAGATCGTGATTTTTTGACATTTTTTTTTTTCTTTTTAATTCTCTTATTGGCTGTAATAAACGAGAATAGGTACAAAATGGCTCGGCGCTATTTCGTTATTGTGCTATCGGCAATTTTTTAACGCTTCTACCAACGCGACAGTTGGAAGAAAAAAATTATCGTACCGAGTAGTCTGTTTTTTTTTTTTTTCTTAGAAATATTGCACAAAAAGCGTTCATTTTTTAAATCACCAGTTGACAATCAATTGCCTGTGCTGACTTAACGAGTGTCACCTGTTACAATTGATTAGTTGCAAGCTATAAGCTATGCAATTGGTTTGGTGTCGTTTTTTGTTTCATCTTTGGTTTGTTTTTTTTTTTTTTCTTCTTATATTGACCAATCGCCATATTTTGGATCTTATTTGTACAATTCTTGAGGATGCTTTACTTATGCAGTCACAACGAAAAGTTGAAATAAATTCAATAAATATTAATTAAAATGAAAAATAAAATAATAATAATAAAATTAATTCACTTTCGCTTTAGTGCACTTTTCACAAATATGTAAGCTGTGTAGAACAAATTTATTGTCAAGTGCCCATTCGTTCGAGTGTTCACCTTATTCGCTATACAAGCGAAAAAATTATCATTCAAACAGAAAAAAAAACCATTAGACATTTTTTTGCAAGGAAACAATTGTGAATGATTTAAAAAAAATGATTTAATTTTTTTTATCTACTTTAATATACATTGAAATTATTTTTTATGGCTGCTCATTCGAATACTGCATTTCTCTGGATAGTTTCTTGCACCTGGAATTTTTACCTACAGCTGCCAGTTCGTTCTTCACTCTCATGATTTTTTCTCCTCTTTTTAATGTACATATAGCGTGTGTGTGTATATATATATATATACATATATATATATATATATATATATATATATATATATATATAGACGTATCTGTGTGTAAATTGTATAAAAGTCGAAATGCGGAGGCCCCATAGAAAGCTGAAATTCTATTGACCAAAAAAAAAAAAAAGAAAAAAAATCTAAACGAGCATTTCATCCTCGAAATTGTCGTTTTTATGACGATTTATAAATTAATCTAGCTTAGATGTACTTTTATATATATATATATATATATATATGAATTATTATTCCAAGCAGAATCGACAGACTATTTTCAACTTTTTTCCACTTTTTATTACATTGTGGAATAAGACAAATTTATTTAAAAAAAATGAAGAAAATACTTGATAGGAATTTTTGGATTTTTTCAAATATCATTTTGATCTGTATATGAACGATCATTTTTTTTTTTTTCAATTAATAGACAAAGTGTGGTACAAACTGCCATCCAGTATGGTAAAAATAAAAAAATATCGTCGAAGATGGCGTTCGGGTGCCATTGTGATTACTTCAAATAGAGTCAAGATCATAATCAAACCACAATGAAGATTATTCAACTCAAATAAATTTTATTCAATTAGTAAGAAAATTCGTTTCTCTCATCAAATTTAATAAATATTATGATAGATATTACGAAAACGAAAGCTAGATATTTTGTGTGTGTGTGTTTTTCTTAATTCTTTATTTTCTCTTTGCCCTCGAGATATCAAAAATTAGGCGTTAAATCGGCAAAATTGTTTTTTTTTTTTTTTTTTTGCATTTTTTCTTCTCTTAATTTTATTTTTTTGGCATATTCCGCTGTTTCCATTAATTTCCCCTTTTTTTGTGCCGAAGAAACGTTTATATATATATATATATATATATATATATATATGTTATATAGACATATATATATATATATATATCTATACCTCGAAGGCGTCCCACTGCTACGCTATCATCGTTGATATGGGACTAAATCTCATGATTTTGCTCAACAAAATCCATGCGACCGAGGCAAGTGCGCAAAGTGTAACTCCACCCCACCCAAAATCCATGCTCCATGCAGTTGTAAAGCGTCGAGCATTAAGAATACTTTTTGGGGCTGGCCCACCTATAACACCGTCCTCGGGTCCGTTGATTATTCTTGCACCTCGATCTTGTGCCCTCTTGAAGTATATTATCGTTAGTGTGAAGAGGGCAAAGGTTGCTGAAAATTCATACGAAATAATCATGCATTTAATTAATTTATAATGAAAAAAAAAAAATTATTCATCAAACGATACGTGAATATTGTTAAATATTTATCATTAAAAAAAAAAAAATGTATCATTAATATTTTTATTCATCAAACCGATACGTGATTCGTAGTCTTGCAAAATATTTATAATAATAAAAAAATTAATGCATAAATATAGAAGCCTAAAAATTTTTTTTTAAATAATGTAAAACACAATTTTGAAAATTTATTTATAATATTATTATATTTATAATAATTTATGTTTATTTTCAAGTCGAACTATCCTAACATATGGCATACCATCAAATTTTTTTTTTTGCAATCGCAACAAAAATTTATCAGTCAAAAATTTTTATTCATCAAACGATCCGTGATAAAAAAATATCACTTTCAAGTATCGTCAAAAAAAAAAAAACAAAATTATTTCACCGAGAAAATTCGCGAGACGATAAAAGCTCCGCGAGAAAAAAAAATAATATAGTTTGGCAGTTGTGAAGCTCTTTACGTCACAAATAGAAAAGAATTTTTAACGATCGTGACGTCAAGAGAGCGCGTCCACTTTGCAGAATAACCATCAGACTTTATTTCGTCTATTTTACACGAAGATATTAACCCCATTATCCCGAGACGCCTTATTTCACTTGTATCAAAGTTTATGATCTCGAGCTGGGCGAGATATACTTTGAAAAATACGCCCCGCGCTTTTTAACTTTTTATGGGGAAAAATGAGACGAGGGTACTCCGCGTCAACCACACCATTTTTCAGCTCAAATATTTTATTTCTCTCTCTCTCTCTCTTTCTCTCTCGTTTTGTTTCTCCCTCGGCGTGCTCTATGCTTCAAACTTTTTTTATCACGCTTTTGCACATCGAGCTCTCGGGGATGCAAAAGTTTGACGCGGAAAAGCGAAGGAAAAGTTTCAAGCACAATTTCCACTTTCGGATATTTCAATCCTCACCGGCTTGCAAACGGGCTGGTAAAGATTTAATGGGGAAAAATAATAAAAACTGTTTTATTCAATTTGAAAAAAAAAAGTAAACATTTTTTTTTTAAATTTATTTATTGAAAAAAAAAAAAAAATCATAACAAATTTGTAACGATGCCAAAATTATTGTCAATTTTTGAACAATTATTTCGTGATAAGAAAAATAATAATAGCCATCGTGGGCTTTTGTAATATTTTTTTATATTATTATTCTCACCTGCCAAAAGGTACATGACACCTGTCACCAGTACAGCCGATATTTGGTGTCTGCATAGGCCAAAAAGACCAACGAGTACTGCACTACCGAGAATAATCAGGCAAACTAACGAGCATGAAATACTGAGATTTTGCATACCTGGAATGGAATAACAAACAGAATGAGCAATAATTTATCAACAATAACAGATTCTTGATCAACAATATCACATTATCGAGATATAAGCATTTTTTTTAGATATTATTATTATTATTAATATTATTGATATTAATAATAATAATAATAGTATTTAAAAAAAAATCAAACACAAATTTAATTTCAACGAGTTTTCTTCACTATTTAATTATTATTATTATTTTAATATTAAGTCACAGAGAAAATAGGAAAAGCGATCAGTCAGAGTGTCACATCGCCTTAAGGATTTGACACAAATTTTATTCCAATGAGATTTCTTCACTGAACAGGACAATATATTTGATATTTGAGGGTTCAAAGTAGTGATCTGAAGCGAATTTTACTGCGTCAAAGGATTCTCATTACAAAAAGCATCCTTTGATCTCGAGTGTCTCGTACTGTATACATATAACGCTGGGCTGGACGTTCAAGCATCCTGGACGTGACAATCGTGATTCGGAGAACGAATTATTGATCGAATTTCTTGTCTATAGAGTTTCTGGATTGGCTAGGACAATTTCAACGTTCCAAATTTAACGATTTATTATTTTTATACATTTTGTAAATTTTAATCCTTCACCAAAGTGGAGAAAATTTCGTTAATTTTTATTTATATTCGAATTGGCCAGATACGAATGCTCGTGAAATTTTATTTAAACACGAAAAGAGAAAAAAAGAATTTGATGAACTTCTCACGAATGTTTTTTTTTCCACGGTTAGCTGAAAAAGTCAAATTTTTACTTTTCTAAATATATTTTTGGTCACCCTGTATATCCTTTGGGACTGGCTAGAGAAATAAAGCATCGGAGATTCGAGTACGAATGCACGGCGGGTCACTCGCGATAAATGAGCAAAAAGAGAACAGAAAGAGAGGTAAAAAGCATTTGATGAGCTTCTCGCGAACGTTTTCTTTTTTTTACCGTTCCCTTTTTTTTTTGCCGTCTACCTCGACCCTTTTATCACTCCGGTATTTGTTCTGCGCCCTACAAATAAAAATGTCTTTTATCGCGATAAATTTTATGAGGATATTCCACGGATATTCCAGATACAGAGAATATTAGAATTTTTCCCCACTACGCTTGAACGTTATTCAAACATATTTTTAAAATTATTCCAGTACTAATACCAGCAATTTTGAAAAAAAAAAACATTTTACAAATACAATTGTTAATTATAATTATTTTGAATCATAAGAATTTTTCATTGACTTATTTTAGTTGCCCCAATAATATTTTGGGTTGGGTGAAATTGAAAATTATTATAATTAATAATCGTATTTGTAAAATGTTTTTTTTTTTTTTTTGTCTCAGTGTATACCGAAGACCCCAAATTTTCTGACCTCGAGCAGGGTCACAAAGTCACTTTGTGCTTCTATAGAATTTTTTATCTTCTCTATCTTCGTTGAATGTACTTACGACTTTGCCACGCTGTCCTTATCTCCTCGTGTGCCTCGTCAGGTGTTAGATAATTTATGCATCTCTCCTGGGGAAAGCCAACCTGGCCCAGAAGACGTATCTCCTCCTCTGTCATTTTTAAAAATTATATCGAATAAAGAATCCGTTATGAGTTGGTCCTTGAGAATAAATTGCGAAAGTTCATATGTATATACGAGAAAATACAAACACTGAACACACAAAGGTCTCTCTGGGGTGACATTGAAGCTAGATTGTTTTCACTAGAGCATAAAACGCGACGCGTTAGAACAATATTTTCATAAAGGAGAGTGGACGAGCACGATATTACATTTTTTTTTCTATGCCTTTCGTTCTCTTTATGGACATAAAATAAAATAAAAAAAAAGTTATTGATAAACGTGAAAGTAAGACGTTGCGCAGAAACGTAAATAATATTAAAAAAATTGAATAAACAAATAAAAACTAAAGTATCAATTTCGTACGTATTTATTGAGAATTATATATATAGTACATAATTTATTGAAAGTAAAAATGATTGGAGTCTAAATGCTTATTATGAATCCGTTTTCTATTTTTTATTTTAATTTCTCGCCAAGGCTAATGGATTTTAAATAAAATAGCCCATAATGCCCCAAATACAATGTCCCATATGTATAAAAAGACTGTAGGAAAAAAAGAAAAAAGAAAATTTCGTAAGAAGCCAAATTACACCATTAAAGGAAATCACCCTCGACCTATAGGTCACTCCACCTATAAATCGAGTGGTTTGCTTTACTTCGTGCAATTTATCCCCGTACAGGAATTTTTTTAACCTCCGTAACACATCTTTTAAATACTAATGATGCTGCAAGCGCGTTATTTGAAGTTGCTCTTTTCGCGAGAGGACTTTTACCCCCTCGGTCATAGCCAACCCTCTGCGTCACATACTGCATAATATTTTTTTTTTTTGCTCTGGATGGTCTCTTGGAATTCCGAGCTTTCTGCATTTCCAATTTCAGCTCTCTAACGATTTCTAGTTAATTCAACGACTTTTGGTTCGTTGAAGCAAAATAAATAAAAAAAAAACATTGCACGAAATTGCAAGCCCATTATGGCCGTTAATTGGATTCGAAAAATTATTTTCTGCGTCAATGCTTTTTCATCCACCGAATTCTGATTTTAAAAGGAGCAAGTTTTTTTTTTTCGTTGGGGGGTTAATAAGTAAATAAATCATTTCGGAATTACTGCAAATTCGTTGGGTTGATGTTCGTTTTTTTTCTTTTTAATCCTCAGCCTCAATTTTTTCTTTACTCATTTCGTACTTATCTTCGTTAAAATCGTTTTCGGATTTTCCGTTTGAATTCAACTCAGTTCATCACGTTTTTTTTTTCCCTCACCGGCATGGGAATTTAATTTCCTGACTCGAGAAAGACTCTCTTTGCCCTATTCAACTTTTTACTGCTGCTTTTCCACCTGCCAAAGTCAGCTTTGCTTAAATTTGATAGTTGTTCAAATATATTTTTAAAAATTGAAAAAATTCGGAATTCCACCCCTCGGAAAATCTATCCATCTTGCTAAATCTCGTATTTACTAAATTTATATGTGGGAAAATTTGAAAAATTTAAATATAAACGGTTTTATACCCTTTTAATCCCCTAAAAATGTACGAATTTCAAGTCGACGTTGCTTCGATTGTACTATTTCAAAATTAACCCATGCATGGGGTTAATCCCTAAAGTTCAATTTTTGTGGTACAGAGAACACTCGACCGATTATTTGATGGTATGCCATATGTTAGGGAAATGGATAGTTCGACTTGAAAATAAAAATAAATTATTATAAATATAATAATATTATAAATAAATTTTCATAATTGTGTTTTAAATTATTTTAAAAAAAATTTTTACGTTTCTATATTTATGCATTATTTTTTTTTCCTCAATTACCAATAGTCGAGCCAGCCTTTAAAAAAAAAAAATCCGTTTTAAAAAAGAACTTCCGCCCTCAGTTTATCATTATACGAATCATAATTTGGTCAAACGAGCAGAAAAAAATTTACAATAAATTAAGAGATATCCCATTTGACCCAAGGTGTCCCCATTTTCTTCAACTTCACACATATATACAACCCCTCGCAATATATATATATATATATATATATATATATATATATATATATATATATATATAAAGTTTCGTAAAACGTGTTTGTTTTACGAAACTGCGGAACTTGACGCAAAGTTTATCTTCGTTCGCTCGTCCTCTTAATTCGAAAGAAAAGTTTTCACTTGAAGAGAATCTCGAGAAACACGAAACGACCTCGAAACGTAGATTTCGTAGACGCCCTCCCGGAGTTTTCAGAATTAATTATTATCTGCTCTACGAAGAGATTTCGAGCCGCTGCTATTGGGATAAATTAAGGGAGCGAGATCCGTGCTAGATCAACGTAATTAACGACCAAGAATAGATGCGTTGTTCCAGATGCAAATTACCAGGAGACAGCACCACTATATTATATATATATATACGTGTGTGTTTGTATATATATAGTCGTGCTGTCTCCTGGTAATTTATATATCGAGCTTCGAATATTCCTATATATATATTAAGGATCGAATGTTCTTGTTCCCTATCGCTAATCATTTTTGTGCAATATCTCAAAGTGATTGGATGATACTAGAGAGCTTTTCCAAATCTTTTGGGTTTCCGGCTGTTTACAGACGTAAACACGGGGCAGTCTTAAAAAAATTTCTTGCCAGCCCTTGTTTGATAATAATTGAAAAAAATTGGACGAAGCAGTTGAATAAAAAGTACTCGAATTACAAAATCCGTAATTACAAAATCTAAAAGAAATTTAAAAAAACATCATTGATATTGAAATTTTATAAGATACGTGCCAAGGGATGTCTCGCTTTCATCTTTCTCACGATTTTTTAAAGCTCGAATTATAAACATCAAAAAGAAATTTAAAAAAAAACGAAACTCTAATCAACTCCCAGAGCTAGAATGTCCTATATATAAATCCACAAAGCGCTGAGCTTGTTCGTAATTAAACTGAAACGTTCTTCGGTCTTGCCGTTCGATAAGCTATTATCCGCGTGATTAATGTTTATTAACCTGTCGTTGCATTACGAGCAAGCTTGTTTAACGACCCCAAAAGTAGCATTTTTTTTTTTTGCTGAGCTTTCGACAGCCCATTTTTCTCTTGTTGCTGAATCAGCAACCCGTTTTTTTTTATTCTATATTTTACTAACAATCTGCCCCGGCTTCGCAGGGAAATAGTTTTTCCATTGTACATTGTTTAGATATTATTTTTTATATTTTTAACGATTTAGACCTGAGCGTAAGCCAAAAAGAGCGCTCACACGGCCATTTTTTAATCGATTCTTTGACTTTCATCAATAAAATCGTCACTTCTCGGCTCCCTTTTATCATAAATTAATATTTCATACATATAAGGTCCCAGTGACCGGACACGTCCCATTTAGTGAACGAAACGTGTTTGTAAAAAATACAAAAATACGTTTTTTTTTTTAAATTGTGGATGTCCGACCACTTGGACCTTAAATTTTCCTGGAGAAATGCACTATTGAATAGTGAAAATTTCATCAAAATCCATAAAGTGGTCCGTAAAGTGGAAATTAGCCCGAACACACCGACAAATGTCTATCAGCAATTTTTTTATTCATTTATTTTTTATATGCTATCTAGCAGAGTTGACGCTTCATATTGAAATTCTTCAAAGAAATCAACAATCGAGTTACATTAATAAAAATAAAAAAAGGAAAATCATATTGAAGCTGCCGCATTTCCGCATTCTCCGAGCTTATCACGTATTTCCGTTAACAATTCGTGAGCGGAAATTAAAAAAAAAAAAAACCAATGTAACTATGAAAATTGACGATAAACGAAAGTTGATGTTCTGCATCACGGAATTCAACATAGCACGGATTATTCTCGGTTGAATTTTCAACGTGCATAGTTTTCTGCTTTGCGTTAAAGCCCTCTGACCTTAACCTTCCGCATCAACGATCGCGTGTTTTTTGTTATTCCATTTCAGATAGATTTGGAAGTTGAACATTTCAAAATTATTTGGCAATATTAACTGTAAAACGTGCAATCTGCAAATAATTCCCAACAATTATAAAAAACATTAATAATGTTTTTTGCAATTGCAATTTAAATTTATAATTTATAAATAATTGTCCGGGCATATTTATCGAAGGCTGGACTAATTCGACAAATTGCATGAAAATTCCACCTTATTTAAGTGTTGAAATTGTACTTTATGTAAGTGTTGAAATTCCAGCCTAACCCAGCCTTCTGGGTAAAAAAAAATTATTTACCCCACCAGGAGGAACCGACCTGATTTGTAGAATGAGTTTATTCTTAAATCCTTAAGTTTTTCGTATGATATGACTCTGCACAGAAATAATGACCCAAAAATCACGACTAGTTACAGTATTTATTGTTCTAATTGTCTTTGTATGTAAATACTCATATTACATCATATGAAAAAAAAACTCATATTTATTGTTCTATTTGTCTTTATATGTAAATACTCATATTACATCATATAAAAAAAACTCATATTTCATTGAATATCAAAGTTATAGCACTCTCAATATTTTTGCCGACCAAAAGATCGATGATTCGCGGGACCCTTAAGACATCATTCAGTGTACTCTTTCCCTAAAATATTTCTCGCTAAATCTCGTTCATAAATCACGATTTAAAAAAAAAAAAAAAACGGTAGTTTTTGCCGACCAAAAGATCGATGATTCGCGGAACCCTTAAGACATCATTCAGTGTACTCTTTTCTTAAAATATTTCTCGCTAAATCTCGTTCATAAATCACGATTTAAAAAAAAAAAAAAAACGGTAGTTTATAAAATATCGTCGACAGATAAGTAAACACGAGAACGATATATTTGGTTTACGAGGTCAAGGCAACGTCGTAAATCCAATACCCACGTTCAAGCCTCCCCTCCTCCTCCTCCTCTCACACACTATTGTCATAGATATAGGACGTAATTGAGAGCGAGGAGAAACTCGTCCTTAAAAATACTCGGGAACTTATAAGGTATAAAAGGTCAATCGTCTTCGCGGGCATGGAAAAAGGAAACATCTGTGGGACGAGAAAATGATAGGCCGAATCAGTCACGCAACAACAATTTTAGCTACCATGCCAACGTCGAGACTTTAACTCGACAATTTAGATCACAATCGATCTGATCGATAACTCGGCCAAAGTCAAGGTGATGTAAAAGTTAAACCATTAATTTCACTCAGGTAAACGGAGGGCCAGTAAGCTGGACAGAAACCGGATACCCGGATACGCCATGTCAATCTATACCTATATATATTTCGCATCAATGCTTTAGCATAGGGCGTTCGGAGATTTGTTCGTGGTCAGCTATCGGGACATTTAATGTAATAAGCCCAATTGCTGACACTGTACCAGTTGCTGGAAATTTATAAAAAAAATCCTATTCCTGTCTCTCTCGCACTTATTTGTTTGTCCGTAAGATTATAATTAGTACAATGTCAGCAATTGGGCCTTATGCGGTATTCCACATGAAATCAGCAAGTCCAAAAGCCTGACCCAGTGTCAGAATTTTTTCAAATTTGCTGGAAAGATTTTGCTGGTCAGTAAGTTTCTGTATGATTCTTCTCAAATTTTAATTTCAAGACTTAAAATCCACCGTTGTGAGAAATTTTTAAATAGTCACTCTCCAAGTTTCAATAAATTATATTCCGAAAATTATTCACCGTACAAAAAAGTTTCGATTCTGACCCAACTCTTTGTAAGCCGATCATTATTCAAATTATTGAATGTCTGACATTGGCTAATAAATTTTATGGGTCTTTAAATAAAAATCTGAGAAAAATCACATACGATCTTAGCAACTATCACTAATTTTTCACCAAATTTGAAACGATTCTGAGGTCGGGGGGGAGAGGCTTTTGGGCTTTTTGATTTCTGGTGGAATATCGCATACATTATTATGATTATGAATATACAGACAACGTGCTTGTAAATGATTTGTAATGATTTTTTAACTAAGTAAAATTTTAATTACTTTTACGTAACTTCTATTTCAAAATGGCCGACAATTTTCTAACTAATCAGTTTATAATTATTTATTTTATTATTCTTTGCTGAGCTTTTTTTTGAATCAATGCAGATTGGCAATAAAAGAGAGAGAGAGAGAGAGAGAGAGATAAAGAGAAAGAAAGAAAAAAAAGATTGACCGAAAAAAGCGAACGACAGCACTTTTCTAAGTCAGAGCCCTCCGGACTGACGTGTACAGCTTTTCTCCGTGCGATTGCTATTTGCCCGGTTGGATGACCCGTAGTCGTATAGAACGCGGATGTAAATGGGTCGGAAATTTTACGTTCTCCCGAGGGAGATTTACGAAAGAAGAAGATCGAGGAGACGATTAACTAGCTCTGGAACGATTTTATCCCCTCGATATAACTCCCGTGGGACTTGAAGAACCCCGTGTATACATATATATGTCCGCCACTGTCGATTTTATACGAAATATATATATATATATATGCCCGCCAGTGTCGATTTTATACGAAATATATATATATATATCGTATAAAATCGACATTGGCGGGCAATGTGCCAAGTCTCTCCTGTCAGTCTAGAGAGAGAAACATCTCTTTGCTGATCGATACGATTCGGTTTTGCATCTTCATACATACAATTTGTATAAAAATGTTGTATAGCTTGTCAGTGTAATTTATTAGTATTTGTCAATGTAATTCATTATTAGTAGCTAATTATTGCTGGTCGAGCTCCTCCCGCACTCTATAAAGGGACGTGTTATATATATATATATAAAACACGTGCATTTATACGAGTCTATGTGTTCGGATCTTTCATTGATTATGTTTTAAGATTTTTCTGCGTGTCCAGTCGAGTGAACTTTATTATGAAGGGGCCACGGGAAAAGCCACTTTAGTCCATTGGTTTTGTGTAGTCCTAAAGTGGTTTTTCCCCTGGACCCTTCATTTGTACTTTATTATTATTATTGTGAAGACTAGCGTCAGTTTCATTGGATGCCCGGGCTCGAATCATGGTTACTCTTTTAGTAGCTGTGTGAAGCCGAATACAAATCAATTATTATTATTATTACTATTATTATTATTATTTCGATGAGATCGGTAAAGATTAACATGGCGTGTCCGGATATTGGTCCCTGTCATACTACTGGGCCCTTTACCTTACATAATAATAATAATAATTGTTTATTTAAGTGGGTCATAATTATTCGTTTCATGAGTAATTTTAATGTGTGAAATTAGCTCACCCGTGAGAGAAACGCACATTGTCCAAATGCCACCGTGCATTGGCACGAGAAAAACTGGTTTACGGTGCGTCATGTGACCCCTTCCCCGGTCTCTTGGTGATTCCAGCATGACGACCTGACCGTCCAGATACCACGTGGGACTAATGTTCGCCCTGTTAAGAGCATCCCTGTCCCAGCCGACCTCCTCCCAATGATCGGACATAATTGCACCGCATAATAAGCCAGTAGCTGCAATTAATCAATTAAATCACCCTTAATATTGTTTTTTTAACAAATTAATTTTAACGATAAAAAAATATTATTGTTAACCAATAATTATTATTGTCACGATAAAAATCATACTATACGAATTATAGGGGTAATTTTTCTTTGGGTGATTGTGATTTTGTTTTGCTTGCTATGACACTCAATCAAAACTACGAAATTTTGCTGCAATTAATCAATGAATTCATCCTTAATATTGTTTTTTTAACAAATTAATTTTAACGATAAAAATTATTATTGTTAACCAATAATTATTATTGTCACGATAAAAATCATAATATACGAATTATAGGGGTTATTTTTCTTTGGGTGATTGTGATTTTGTTTTGCTTGCTATGACACTCTATCAAAGCTATGAAATTCCGTCCAAGTTCCCGTCGAATGGAGTAACTCTCGAATCGCGCAAAAACGAAAACTCAACTAGTTGCCACTCTAATTTATAAAATTACAGCAGAGGGACATCTGCCTATTAGGAATGTGTAACGCGAAAAATGTCTCCGAAAGATAAGAAAACCAATAAAATTTAATTAATAATTAGAATTGATTCTCCTTTTGCTTTGCAACAAAAAAAATGTAATATTTCTGGAGTTCCTCAGTTGGCTAAAAAAAAACCTCAAAGGTACATTTTTTTTTTACAAATAGCATTGTGGGTGAAAGATATAGAAAGTTCTTTGTCGATCTCACAATTCATAAAAATAATTTTAATAAGTTGATTGATATAATTGAAAATTATGGAATCGTGTCAAGTGGCTACTAGATGGCCCCAGTGAATCCTGAAACATCCATCTTCGATATAAAGCGATTCGTTGACGAGGCATGGCTATTGCATTAAAGTCTAATCAGTATTGAATATAAAAAAAATAAAAAAATTAAAAGTTTTAAAAACTTCATCAAAGTCATCAATGCTGTTTTACCTGAATAATGTACTCTAGGGTCCAATTTTCGAGTTTTCTCGTTTGTGATATTTCATTCACTAAGTCGGGCCATGCGATAATCTAGTTACTTTTACGAATTATCGTATTTGGTAAAACTGAAAAAATCGGACCCTTCACTATATATGAAAAAAATTCTGATAAATTGATCAAACTGGTCTCTCTAGTTTGAAGAAAATATTTAATAAGCTAAATTTCGAAACTATTTTTTTTTTCCAACTTCGTACCGTAATATTTTCCCGAATTGAACTTTATTTTTATTTGGTTTTTACTTTATTTTTTGTAATTTTTGGTCTTTTTGATTGGATTGGGTTTACCTGCGACAGAGAGTATCAGAGCGACGAGCAGTACGACCAATCGCGAGCTTGTGCATCTTTGCAAAGTGGACAATACTGGTAAACGACCAGCGGTGGTTCCGCCGTCACTCAAGCCAACCCCTCGTAGTCTCGTTCGTCCTCTAAACACCCGCGTCAAGTGACCCATTGCGCGCGGCATACTCGCGTTATTCGGACAATCGTAAGTGCAGAGTCGATCCGATGAAATCTAACACTCTCGTACTTTTGTAACGAGCCGATTTTTTGTTGTTTTTTTTTTTTTTTCCGAGCATTAACGAGGGTGGAAAAACGAGATGAGAAAAAGATTAAAAAAATTATGTCGAGTGTTGTTTAACGATAAATGAGCAGTCAATGAGACGAAAAATTGAATTAATTTTTTTTGTTTCAAATTCTATCTCTGACAATTTTATTCTCTGTCTGTTCTTCAATTATAATTTTTTCGAGCTTGAAATTAAATAAAAAAGTAACCGAATCAAGTTTTAGTCTTCACTCTCGTCTTGCAGTCGATCCGATCTAACGCTCTCGTACTTTTGTAACGAGCCGATTTTTGTTTTTTTTTCCGAGCATTAACGAGGGTGGAAAAACGAGATAAGAAAAAGATTAAAAAAATTATGTCGAGTGTTGTTTAACGATAAATGAGCAGTCAATGAGACGAAAAATTGAATTAATTTTTTTTTTTTCAAATTCTATCTGAGAATTTTATTCTCTGTCTGTTCTTCAATTATAATTTTTTCGAGCTTGAAATTGAAAAAAAATAAATAAAAAGTAACCAAGTTTTAGTCTGTTGGCTCTCGTCTTCGACTACGTCCTAAGGTTATTATTAAATTTTGTGAAATAAAAATCGAAATTTATCTACATTCGATAAATAATATTTATTCGCTGCCTCTCCTACATATACAAAATGAGTTGAAAAAAAAAATAACAAATTTGCTGTTATTTATAAATTAAATATTTTGTCAAAATTTTTGTCACAGCACAATTGGCGATTTGTCATGAAAAAAGTTTTGTAATTGTACATTTTTCTTGTATACTCTTGAAGGGATGAAAAAAAAAAAAATTACACACGTGAATGAAGTAATTTGTGGTTGGTCGCGTTAAATTTTTATTTTTACCTGCGAGTGTGAGTGCCATCGTGGCGATGAGAAAAATGAGGCGCGGCGCAGGGCTCCTGGGTACACGAGTTGGCTCCATCCTCGGCCGTGCCCAGGCGCCCACTGAAATAATTGGAGCCAACAAACGACAAACTAGCGCGGTTCGTCCTGGCGCGCACGTTTCTCACAAATCCTCCCCCGATGGCCCACCATCGCATACTAACAATTCGCGAGAGAGGACTCGCCGAGAGAGGGAGAAATGTGCATATGTATTTGTGAGGGTTCGCCGCCCGTGTCTCGGCGCAACGACGCCGTCGTCGCCACCAATCCTTCTCCTCTTTTGTGACTTGGACGTCGTCGTCGTCGTCACCGCAATCCAACGCGGCTCTCCCTCTCGACCTGGCATTCTGTGTCCAACGCAACGACGCGATTCACCAATCGACCGTTGTAAAAGTTCTCTTTCTGCGCATTCGGCATACAGATGTGCACACACACGCACGTTGGTTCAACCCAACTCTCGGTTCATTCTACGACCCTTGACCAGCTTAATCTGTATCGAAATCTTAATCACTGTGCGAATCCTAATCGATGTTGAATCGAATTTCTACTATTTTTACTAGCTCTCTGGGCTTCAAAAACAAAATTTCATCGGTTTGAACTATCGAGAAGTTTTTTTAGAAAGTATTCCGATTAGTTGAAATTCGTTTCAAACTTTTTGGTCCACCAAAAACAAATTTTAGCTTTTCCGAACTCCGAGAAACTCGTTTTAGATACTTCGGATCATAAAACGCAAGTTTCAGACTATCAGAACTATGAAGAATGATCAAAACTCGATCTCGATAATCGATGTTGAATCGAATTTCTACTATTTTTACTAGCTCTGGGCTTAAAAAACAAAATTTCATCGGTTTGAACTATCGAGAAGTTTTTTTTTTTAAAGTATTCCGATTAGTAGAAATGCGTTTCAAACTTTTTGGTCCACCAAAAACAAATTTTAGCTTTTCCGAACTCCGAGAAACTCGTTTTAGATACTTCGGACCATAAAACGCAAGTTTTATACTATCAGAACTAATAAAATAATTTTTTGTAGTTGTTCGGACTTTGGAAAATCATCAATCATTTTAAGTCTGCTTAGACTAGGAAAACCAAACTTCGGGCTGCTCTGACAAGTGGAAGCTTGAAGACTATTTAAACTTTTGAAAACACATTTTAGACTGTCCTGACGTAAAAAGAGTTTAACGAATAACTTTCAAATCATCCAAATGTAGAAAAACATTAAATTTGTCTCGTAATATATTTCGAGACAAAAGTTTTACACTCTCTGAACTTCAAGAAACTAGTTGTCTGAGTGTGCGTATTAAAAAAAAAAGCTTTAGCCTATCATGAAAATGAAAATTGTATTTTCGAAGCTTCCCATTTTCACGATCAATCGAAACTTTCTCACAATTAAAAGAAAAAAATCACCAACCGATTTTTCCACGCAATTCTCGTACATAATTTTCTCTTTTTTTTTAAATATATTTCAAGATGGCGGACGTAGCGGAAACGACGACTTATCCGGACGCCGCAACGGCCATATCGCAGGGTAAACGTCATCTGCTCGTTCAAGATTACACAGCAGCAGTAACAGCCCTGGCCGAGGGTCTCGAGATGCTTTCCCAAAAGCTCGGCGATTGCGACGACGAACTCGGTGAGCCATATTTGCTTTACGGTCGTGCATTGCTTGGTCTCGCTCGCGAGGAGGTCGGTGTGTTTGGCGGTGGCGTGCCAGGATCAGAAGAGGCGGATGAGGACGAAGAAGGCGACGAGGACGATGCCGACGAGGATAAGCTAAGCGACGTCGACGAGAAGGATGAAGAAATGGATACAAAGGAGTCCGAAGATGAAAAAGTTGGCGGTGAAAAAAGTCCCGAGGAGAAAAATCCACCAGAAACGAAGAAAGACGAGAGCACTGAAAAAATTGTCGAGAAGAAAAACGAGGCAGAATCAAAAAAAGAAATTAGCAGTGAAAAAACTGTTGGCGATAAAACTGAGCCAGAATCAAAAAAAGATCCACAAGAGTCAATAAAAAGCGAGGAAAAACCAGCAACATCCAACAAAACCGATGACAAAAAGATTGAGGAGCAAAAATTGGAAAAAACTGCCGAACCGGAAATATCAATGAAGAATGAGGTGGAGAGCGTCGCTGGAACCAGCAAAGATCCACAAACGAATGGTTCAATCTCAGAAAATGCTAATAATTGCAATGGAACAGCTGGAAAAAGTACCGACGATCTCGAGGAGGACGATGATGTCAATAAGGAGGACGATGATGATGATCCTGGTCGTGGTATAGATCTTCAGGTTGCCTGGGAAGTTCTCGAGCTGGCTAAAATGGTTTTTGTCAAACGTGGCGAGGCTGGTGCCAAGCATCTCGTTGAGACCCACAAATTACTCGCCGAGGTCGCCATGGAGTCTGATAATGCACATGGCGCTATAAGCGATCTTAAGGCTGCACTCGAATTAATTAAAAAAATTGAACCATCCAATCCTCGTGCAATTGCAGAAATTCATTATGAACTTGGCCTCGCTCACTCGATGGAAAATGACTTTGACGCGAGTATCGAACAATTTGCCGAAGCAACGACTATTCTCGAGACAAGAATAAAGGAACTTCAGGATATCAAGGAACCACCAAAAAGCGATGATCCTTTCTACAGCGTTGAGGGCGAAATCAAAGAACTTCGCGAATTACTGCCAGCGATACAGGAAAAAATTACCGATATGAAAGACTTCAAGGAAGAAGCTTGTAAATTTGTTATCGAGGGTATCAAAAACAAAGTTGCGGCTGTTTCTAATGGGGCTGGAACGAGCAAAGACACCGCAGCGTCATCGAGCTCGCAAACCGTCACATCCCCAAAAATCGCTAAACCAGCCAGCGATATTTCACACTTGGTGAGAAAAAAACGCAAAGCCGATGACAACGAGGATAAGCTACAATCGCCATGCAAAAAACCAACGCCCTGAGAACTTGAAGAGGAAAAAACCATATTTTTATTAAACGATATTGTAAGACGTAAAAAAAAAGAAAAAAAAAAAAAAACATGGAAAAAACACATGTAAGTCTCGAAAGACAGATTTTGTTTCGTTTTTAAGCTATCAGACTCTTTGCAAACACACGAGAGGATGAGTTACTCTTTGTGAAAAGTTGCAAATATCTTATTATTTTATTTTTTTTTACTTTTTACCGATTGAGAATGTTTTTTTTCTTTTCGTTTTTTCAAACTCGTAGCTATTAAGTTTTCATTTTGTCTTTTTTTTTTTTGTTCTATGTACTACGTTATTTATTTGTTTCTCATGATAAGAGACTAAGAAGGGTCGAAGCATGTTTGCATTAAGGACATGTGAAGCAAACTCGACCGGTAGCAAAACATTTCTCTGTTTTTTTAGACTTGATATTTTTCGGAAAAAAAAAACAAATTGAGTTCTTTTTTTTTTTGTAGAATACAAACGCGTCAAAACTTAAATCACCTTTTTTTTAATTATTAACAATCTCGGAGAAAATAGGAAATAATTGTTCCGTTACCGAATGAGTATATTTTAATTTTAAGAGCATTTTCCACAGACCGCAATTGGTAATAAAATGGCCTTCACCGATGTTTTTTTTTTTTTTTTTTAGAGAGGATTGATATTTCCGATGTAAATTAATTAGAAAAATTCGTCAAAATTATTTACCCTTTCTGATAAAAATCTTGAAACGCCTTTTTGTCATTGATTGCGATATTTCAAACGCTCTTAATCCCTCTGTGTTAATTATTCCAATTTACAAAACCACCAAAGTCGGAGTATTTTTTTCTTAAAGAAAGAATTGCGGTGAAGCTGTAATAAATAAGATCTTGTTGAAATAAACATTTGATTGGTGGCATTTTTCTACATTCGCATTTTTTATTGATATTTTGCGATACACAATATCTAATAATGATAAATAATACTGAATAATAATAATAATAATAATACTATAATTCGTGAAAAGGTGAGCTGATTTTTAAAAATCACATTCGTGGACGGAATTGATTGCATTTATGAGCGGAAAACAAGCTTTTTTTTTTTTGTATAATTATTCACCTAAAAGCTCCTCTATACCGTCGTCTTTGTCCAGACTGTCTTCCCTCTCAATGTTTATTTTGTAGCCTAAATTCTCCAAAAGATGAACATTGTAATAATAACTGAGATTAATTCCAGGCACAAGACGTTTTAGCTCCTCGATCGTTGCACGAGCTTTCTCGGTGTCGCCTAAATTCGCATAATGCTGAGTTATCGTGGCGAATAAATCGCCTCTCCGCACAGATTGTTCCAAATCAGCACCGTAAGAGTCGAGAAGCTGTCGAACTTGAGTTATCGCAATTTCCGTTTCACCCCTCTCGAAAGATCTGCAGAGAATGAACACGTCAAACAGAAAATTTGGATTAGATTTTTTTATTATTTTAATTGGCTAATTATAAATTTGTACATTATCGTCATTGTAACGAGATCATATCCATAAAAATTTTCTAATTTTCTCCACAGAAACGCGAAACAGACGTTCTGTTAAAAAAAAAAAGAAATATCTCATATAAAAAAACAGGATTTTTCGTACTTTTTGATATCGAGATATCGTTTTATCGTCGTCATTCTGTTGTTGACGACATCAACAGCTTTTTTCTGTACATCCGGATCTCTGGGCGATGTTGATTTGGCCAAGCATCGATTGGCTTGATTAAGAGCATCAAGAGCCTTCTCATAATTTTGATACTCATCAATTTCCACCTGAGCACAAGCGACATAAAAATTTGCCAAAAGATCCATAGCTTTGCCCTTGGAATAAAAATTTATTATATTCTTCAGCACTTCCGGCTGATTTTGCCAGTCTAACGATTGCAAATAATTTCCGGCCATTATGTATATTTCTCGCTGTCGCGATACTTGAGCGAAAAAACAAATTTTCTCCGTATCCCCAGATTTTAATAGCGCTTTCATCGCTCTCATTTTGTTCCCAGCTTGGGTAAATTTCTTCGTCGCAAGATGATAATTTCCCTGCTCGAAGGCAATTTCCCCGATTCTTTCCATCGTTGCGATTCTAAGATTTTCGCTCTCGGAATCGTGCTCGATTTTTGAGACTGTCATTTTTTCTGCCAATTCCTCTGTCAAATTTATATTGTGATCTTGTATCAGTTCAAGTGCCTCCATGTATCTTCTTCCAGTTGCCAGGATATCGACGGCTTTCTCAATTTGCTCGTTACGAACGAAAAAATCGGCGCATCTTTTTATCAGAGCTGGATCAGAATCGGCATTGACGTCCACAGTTATTAATTGAAGTGCGTTGTATTGTTGAGTCGTAAATGCCAAATCAAGTGCTTTTGAGAGCAAGCCAGCTTTGTGGTACAGCAGCACAGCTTTGTCAGGCTGATCGTTCTCCTCGTAATATTTGGCGACGTCAATTTTCGTCTGTCTTGGTGCCAACATTGACAAAGGCCAGAGTTCTTCTCCCATATCGTTTTCCTAATTATTCATTTTTTTCTTTTCATTTTCGTTAAATTATAACAATTTTGAGATTCGTTATCTTGGGGAGATCCGATTATTGTAATACGAGAATTAGCAAAGTTTAATTTAATTTAATTGGTTTTTTGTTTTTTTACGTATTGGAAGAATATTTAAAAAAAAAATTACCTTGCAGAGACGAATAGCGTTCGTATAAGCTCTGGCCATTGTATAAAAATGTACAGCCTGCGAGACGACATTCATCGATTCGTAATGAGCGGCCAAATGATAAGCGGATGCTGCGTGATTTGTTCTCATAACGAGATCGGAAACTTCGTCCTCACGACCGAGATAGCACAACAATCGTGTTATCGCCAGAGTGTCGTTGGCAAGTTCGTAAAGACGTAGAGCTCCTTCTATGTCGCCAGTTGATTCCGTGTACTGAGCGTGCCAATTTTTTATCGCCCTGGCACGAAATTAAATTTCTAATTATCGTAATTTAGCATTAAGGCGAGATGAAAAATGTTCTATACCGTTCTCTGTCTCTCCTTCATTGCTGGATATCTCTCTCTCTCACACACACACTCTTTCGTACTCGCGTGGACTCTTCACCTCGCCTTAAGGTGATGTGAAAGGTAGTTTTTGCTTTTTTTTATCATAAAAAATACTCACGGATCATCCGAACTCGTGAGATAAGCCTGAAGATCCCGATGTCTCGAGAGCAACATTCTCGGTACTTCGAATTTGTGACAATCTGCTTTTGTATACATCTCAATTGCTTTGTCGATTTTTTCCTCGTACTCCAGAACTTTACCGTAATTATAATACGTAACTTTTTCACGTATTTTGTTCTCACTCGACATCAGCTTTATAGCTTCGGGATATTTATCACGAGCCTCCAATAACGAGCCCAAAAGATCGAGTCTTCGTCCTTCGCGAAATAGACGCTCAGCATCGTTCTGCAAAAAGTTTTTATACTTCAAAACTTACAAAAAAAATGATAACAAAATTTATATATTTTTAAATCTATTTTGCATTCGTATTAAAACTTGTGACGGAGGCGAAAAAAATGTTGTGGCGAAAAAAAAATTACATTAAATCCTCCCGATCTGTTTTTTTTTATCTCATTGTATTAATAAATTTAATAAATGAAATAAATACAATAATTAGAAAGCAATAAACAAATTTCTAATGCGCCGGATTTTAAAAAATAATAATTTCACACTTATTTAAATTCTTACGTGTAATCCCAATTCAACAGCCAAAATGCCAACTTTGGCTTCGAGAGCCAGTGAATCATCTTGCATCGCTTCTCTCAAAGCTCTAGCGCCTCTGGCGTGTTTCATATGACCGAGACACAAAATAGCCATGTCCAGCTGCTTCGTTTTAACGCACATTCTAGCGAGGCTTTTCCAAACCGCCTCGTTCTTGATCGTTTTTATTGATTTAAAGGCTTCGTCCATATTTGCCATACTTATGTGGAAGCTAAAATCGAGAATGGCTTTTTTCGTCGGTGTGTCGCAAACCCCGAGCTCCTCAAATTCTCTCATTAACAGACGCGTTATTTTACTACCGTTTACGCTCGCCATTTCCGGATTGAGAATTATTATGTGCGGCGATTGAACGCCTAATAGGCGACAATTTGTGTCATTAATAGGACGAATATCTTGAATTGCTATGCCGTTGTCAGGAGTGGCGAACATCGAGACGAGAACAACCGCGCTAATTTCCTTTAAACATGAAAATTAATAAAAATGATTATTCCAATTATATTATTTATCATTCCAAAATGATAACTGGAAAAATATACAATTTTTAAACGTTTAGAATCGAATTGTTCAATTTCTTGTTTGACCGCGATCAGGCTTGGATCGCGGAATTTGAATTTATTGACAATGTTTTTAGAAGTCAGTGAATGTTGTAGATCGAGCAATCTATGAATTATTTAATTCCAATTTGGTACGTAAATGGACTAAAATTAAATAATGTTTAGATTGGAATTCGGCGGTGATCACCAAAGAGGTCAAGATAGATCAATGTTGTGTTATTATTTTTCTTCGTACACAGGAAGCCAAGAATCGAATTTTGTGATCAAGGAATACGGGGAACCTGCGTGTGGATTGCCAATTAGCAAGAATATTTATTTATTTATTCATAAAACTTGCCTGTTCCTCATTCGTGAGTATTTTATTTTTACTCTCGCGGCTTTCAATTTTTTGAGCACGACAGACGAGCACTCTCGGATCATTCGTGTCCCAACAATGAGCCGTGACGAGTCTCCCTCTTGATCTTGAATTTCTACAAAAAAAAAGGGAAACAAAATAATAATTCAATTTTTATGAAATTTTCACTAAATTCTATCAATTATCTAAAAAAAATGCAATCATTAGCAATAAATAAATGTCTCCATTACGCTATTTTAAATAGTACAAAAAAGTATCAGCAAATGGAAAAAAATAAAATTTTCATACATGAGCGCTTCATCGTTATGAGTCTCGTTCATTTTTCCAAAATCAAACTCGTGTATCTGATCGCCCTCGATGTCCCACACATAAAAAATTGAGCTTGGCATGAGATTCGACATTGCTACGGTTATTGAGACGCATCGACAATCGGCATTGCAACGAGCCTCGATTATTTCGGCAAAATCATTGATAGCCTCATAAGCGGTTAAAGCACGTGTGTGCAATTTTGCCTCACGTTTTCCAATGTCCCAAATTTTTAATATACCATTCAACGAGCCAACGGTCAAATATTGTCCAGTTAATTCCATCGTTATCGGTTCGCCCTCTTCGGGCAATGTTGGCAAATTTTGTATTATCGTTCCATCCATTGATCTCAGTTGTATGAACGTCGGTGTGAGAATTATTAGTGAACTTCCGTGAATGAGGATCTTTTCATTCTCACACGCAAATGAGCCGACGCTCGTCGTCGCCAATTTGCCATCACAATTTATCCTGTAATTTGCAATTTGACGACTTGACGAGACTGACACGAATTCTTGGCTCGCTGCCAATATTTGCACTTGTATTTCTGTCTTGAGAGTACAATATTGATCGTCAATCTCGATCAAAAGCTGTGTCGGGGTCAATTGAGACACGCAAATATCCTCGTTAAATATCGCACACATTGGCTGTTGATGCAAAACGAAAACGTTCGTTATGCAATTTACAGCGAGAAGAGGATTTCTCAACAGTGTACCACCCCAAGTTAACTGCTTGACTGTACCGTGAATCGTGCAAAATTTTGGTATCGTTGGCCAACCATTCTCGTCACTTTCAGCAACTGCTCGACGCTTCCAGAGATATATCGTGCCTAAATTTGTACCAGCTGCAAGAGTGTCTGTAACGATTTAATTTTTATTTTTTTATATCATTCAATTGTCAACTATGCAAAAGAAAATCTTAGCTCAAGAAGCAATTTACAGACGTCTTTTTTTTCATACAATAACAGGAGATTATTATCTAAATATCAGAGTAAAAAATTTATCGTACTTTCGGAAAAATAAAATAAAAAAATGTTTTTTCCTCATGAAGGAAGATTTTTCTTAGAAACGGCCAGTACGGTCGAAAAAAAAAATGTTACCATTATTTTTGCAGTAAGAAAGACTCGTGCATATTTCCTGAGGTGTGGCAATATTTCCGTTAGTCGTCTCTGGTGGGCTCAAAACGTAAGTGTCACCGGTCTGAAGATCCCAGCATCTCACGCTCAATTCCCCAGTGAGAATGGCAAGTGTGTTACCTCCAACCCAACACAATGCTGGACCAGTTCGCGACATGTCGCTTTTGCCACTCAATTTTACCTAAAACAATTTTTTTTTTTTTATACTAAAAATTGGTGATTGAGAATTGCGAAAAAGTAACTCTCGTACTCGAGTCAATTCTGTTAAACGACCGGTAGTAGGATCAGCCTGGTAATGTCCTATATTAAGGCCCTCCGTCAATACAACGAGCGAGTCTCTCGTCGTATGATGAAGCAATGAGTGAAGAGCCATTCCCTCGGTATTTAAGACTTCCTTGCAGTGGCCTTGAACATCGACATAATAAATAATGCCGTTTGAGGCACCGAGATAGAACGAATGATCGTCTTTGCGAGAGGGTTGAGCGATCGGTGCGGCTGTTCTCGGACGCCAAGAACTGAACAAATCCAAAGCTCTTTCGTCTCCAGCTACAGCAGCTTTTGCTAAATCGCTTAAAAACATAATTATTTTATATTCCAACGACCCTTTTTTTTTGCGTTTTATTCAAATTTAAATAAAATATTTTTACAATAAAATTAAATTGAGTTTAAAAATAAAATTTCTAGCTCAATATATCGCGATACCTCAAATCTATAGCAGTTTTTGGCGGAGCTAGTTTGAACGTTATATGAGAAAAAGATTCTTTCAACTCGTGATGAAATGTAATGAGAAGCTGTCCCCTTGGATCTATTTTCCAGCCTACTACAGAGCCAGTACTGTCGGCTGATACTAAACGACCCCCGTGTTGACTCCATTGCAATATCGTTATTGGATCTCTGTGAGGCGTCACAACGACGTTGAACTCATTACCACCCGAGTCACCGGGCCATATCTGCAAGAAATTTTTTTAATAATGGTAACGATCTCAATTCTGTATAATGGAGGAAACCAGGAAGTAGGTTGAATTTTTTTTAAAAGCCATGACGTTTTGGCGCGCTTTTTTTCAAAATTCTACCAACTTCCGCTCTTTATTTCTTGTAACTTTTTAGTTCATTATCGGATGTCAAAATAGAGTATTTAGTGCTAATTTGCCTAAACTATTGACAAATAAGGCCCATTTATGTTTAAATTGCAAAAAGTAATGCAAATTAACTCACTCGTATTTCACCGGTTTCCCATCCGGCGACAAGCCATCTTCTTTCCGGATGCCAGCCGAGTGCCGTTACTTGAGCAACGGAATGTCTCGGTGATTCGACATCCTGTAGTGGTTCACCCTGATCATCGTAAATAGTGACAAAACCACCTTTATCCTGTGAATAAGCAGCTACCGCGAGAAGTGGAAAATTTACGTGCCAAGTTGCCAGTGTGCTTATCGAAGCAATTTCCGGATTTTGCACTCGAGTGTCAAAGTACAACGTCATGATTCAATTTTTTTCGCGGCTATTTTCGTTTGTTTAACTTTGGAGTAACTAATATTATTGCTATTTAAACGTTATTGATCTGTTTTTTCCGGAAATTTGGGTGTCAATTGAAACAGGAATAGCCCAAAACATTTGTGACATTTTGCTCATCGGTGATAGCTGACAGCAAAACACATTTGTGATATTTTTTTTAGAACGCTAAGCAACGAGCCAGAACGAAAGGAAAATATGTAGATTTCCAACTTCCGGTATTTTTGTAATTCGAAGCGTCGACATGACCACGGGACGCGACACGGCATAGAAATGAACTAAACTCATTTCGTGAGATTATCTTATCTAGGTGAGGTAATACAGGTCACCAAGGATCTTGGTGGGGTTATGAGAGTCAGAAATATTTAATTTTTTCAAAAAATTACTTTCAATGTAGTCATGAATCAAAGTGTGTAAATAACGTAGACAACGAAGTGTTAACTAAATTGTGTGAAATTCATTACTAATATTATAATTATACATTACTATAATTATAATAAATATATTAATAATGTAAGGGTTAAAAAAAATCCTTGAGAAATTTCGTAAAATGTAAATATAATGAAAATGAAATAATAATGCATATGCCGAACAGTTCCAATCTCCATATAATTATTACTTATATATTTATGTCTATGATAACAATAGGAATAATAATAATAATAATGATATTCAATAGTCAGACGCAAGTAAACCATTTTGCATCCCAATCCTCTAAAACCTGGCGGGCAGCTGACACCATGCCGAGTTAAATGTATTTAATTCTTCATCGAAAAACTCGGTATTATACTTGTCTCGGGGCAAGTATATCTTACGGCCTTAGACTTATTGTGAGATTTATCTATAATAATACTAAGAACGGTCAAATAACGAAGGTATATAAAGCATAGGTTAATCTACCCTTAATTTAATATATGTGTATCTATTCGTCATGGGAAAGACGAACAAGTGCAACAAGTGTCACGAGACTGTATGAGCCCGCGCCCTGCACATGGAAGAATCATTTTCCTTATTCGTGAAAAACGTGAAAAGCGTCTCTGTTATGACACTGAACGATATTACATATGACACATCTGCTTTTTATGTGAAATTCATTTGTCGTTGTTTGTCAGTGCATTTGTCGAATATCGTGAATAAATAAAGAGTGAAGCGTCTTGTTTAAAATTCTGTGAATAGAACGAAATTTCAACTGGAATACTCGCATCATGGACGAAGAAAGTAAGTTCGGGCAATCTTTGGCTCAAACTATAGTCAAATAATCATCTGTTTTATCGCAATTATTGTCGAAGCAATAAAATATCATAAAGTAAAAAGGTTTAATTCTCCAGTTCTTTAATAATAATTGACATTTGTCCTTTTATATTCGACTGACCCTTTAAATCATTTTAACTCGACATAACCTCAAAGCATTATTTGTAAATAAAATATTGCACGTTCAATTTATTCTGAATTATTTTTTTATTCTTGATAGTTTGCCAATATCTTAATTTACCAAAATGATAACATTTTGGAATCTGCCAATTTCGAGTAAACAAAAAATTGTCCTTCAAAGATGTGTTTTGAGCCGTCAAATAGTGTAAAAAATTAAATTTGTCCACTTTGCAGCATGAACATATCACATAGTTCTACCCCCTTAACTTTGGTTGGTTTTTTTCTTCAAATTTATATCTCATCACTATATAGACTCTAAATCATTGCCAAACGGAACTTTTGGGTGGAAATGCATGTGTGCCTTAACGATATTAATATTTTCTCTTCAATTACGATTAATTAACACATTAATTGAGATAAATTAATTAAGAGGAAAAAAAACAAAGTACTCTGAATTATTTGCAAAATTCAAAAACCGTCGCGAATATTTTTAAATAATCAGCGAAAAAAACGAAATAATTCATAATTGAAAATAAAAAAAGATCAATTAAAAACAAATAAGTTTACAATAATTAATTTTCCTCCTAGGATTAGTGAAGAAAAAGCAAAAAGCAAAGCGAGATGCTAATGTCGTTCAACTAGCTCAGCTTTCCAAGGAATTGGGCGATTTGTATTTTGAGACAGGACGATTGAAAGATGCGCTTCTCGAGTACAACGAGCAACTGATTGCCTGCGAAGTTTTGAACGAAAAACTCAACTGTGCAATAGCGCATCGTATGATTGGCGAAGTTTACACGGGTCTGGGGGAGTACGAGGAAGCTCTTACACATCTAACTCTTCATTTGGGTATACAATATAATTTTTTTAAATTAACTTTTGAAAAGTTCCTCAACATTGTCAAGATCTGCACCACCATTTTGTTACCTGAAAAACCGAGTAAAATTATCTGAAAAAGAAGACTTTTCACAGCATCTGGGACAAAGTGGGAGTTGTTTTATTTTTTTCATTTGGATCTTATTAACAATAACTTGATTTATCCCCCTCGAGCAAGGACCAAAAATGACTTTTTTCTCGATTGCTCCAGTAATTCTGTTTTTGTCATGGTATCGCGTATTTCGTAAATAATTCATTTCTGGTTATTCTTGTGGTCGAGATATTAGTCTGTGTAAATCGAGCATAGTATAAATTTCAAACAGTCGCAGTAACGAAAATTCTTCCTGGTTAGTACAGAAGGAGCCAGGGAAGCAGAAAATTTGTTGGAACAACAGAGAGCTCTGGCTACAATAGGCAGAACTCATTTTTGTCTCGGTCAAGCTTTTTCCGAAGAATCTGCCGAGAGAAAAGATGCTTTTGCAGCGGCTAAAAAAGCCTACTCGAAGAGTCTCAGGCTCTGCGAAGAGTGAGTTCGATTATTCTCATAATAATATAATTTTTTGTTGTTTGCATTATCGTTTCTCAATAAATTCTTTTGCCGAGCATAGATTGGAAAACACTGAGATCAAACTCGCCGAAATAATGACAATGAGAGCGAGGCTACTGTTGAATCTTGGCCTCGTTCTCGAGGGGCAAAAAGAACCTCAACAGGCGGTCGAGCTTATCGAGAAAGCTGCTCAATTGTGCAAAAAGCACAAACTCACAGATGATTTGCACAGAGCTCACATTGCACTGGGTGAAGTTCATGAGCATCAGGGACACTTTGGCCTTGCATTGAGACACGTCGAGGAGGCCATTGAAATTGGTGATTCGTCGATTAAAGCTGATGGTCAACTGACCAAAGCAGAATTGCTGCTGCGACTCGGTCACTGGTCCGAGGCTCGTCAAATTTTAATAATGTTGTATCTTTCCAAGCATCTTTCGCAAACGACATCCCAACAAGTTCAGCGATTACTTCGAATAGGTAATTCATAATTTGTTCAAGGCCACAATTTTATTCTATAACATTTAATTATAATGTAATTTTGAATAATTTATATTTTCAAATATTAATTTTATTTTATTTCATTTGAGTTTGAAGGAATGAATAATTCAAGTTTTTTTGTATATATTTTATTGGATCGTAAGAGAATGAAGGCATCAATGAATGGAACGTTTATGACCAATTTGGTGTGTCTTTAAGGATGTTGAAGCGCGTCAGTCAGTAAAAAGTCTCCTGCATTGAATATTTCATGTGTGATATCATTTATTAATCACTATCGTTCATTTATTAGCTTATTCGTCCATTAAGCATCAAATTAATACTATTAATTTTCCTCGTCAACTTGCAATTTCCAGTCGTTACAATTTGCCGAGCTGAGGAAAGTCTGGACGTCGAGAGCGAGCGGGAAACTCGTCAAAGACTCTACGAGACTCTCGGCGATGCCTGTGCAGCAGTTCGTTCTTACGACAAAGCCCTCGACTATTACCAAAAAATGCTTTCCTGCGCCGACGTGGAAGGTTCGATCGAGCCAATATCGGCAGCTCTCGTGAGTCTCGTCCAAACATATCGTGACGCATCGCGTTACAACGAGGCTTTGCCTTACGCTCGACGTGAATTGAAAATATGCACAGAACCCACAGAAATTTGTCGTTCAGCTTTAAATCTCGCTGATCTCTTGCATCGCACAAAAGCTCCAAAATGCGAAGTAATGAAAATATACGATATCGCGATAGCAAATACCCGCAAATGTGAAAATCGTTCGTTAGAAGCATCTGTGCTGAGAGACATCGTCATTTATCTCAAAGACAGAGGAGAATTTTCCGAAGCCCAAAGAACCGAAGAAAAATTAGCCCTTTTGTCCGAGTCTCTTGTCGATACAGCCAGTGAGAGTGAATCAGAGGGCGCTGATATCGGCGCTGATATCTGTCTCGAGGATCTTTCCGATGTTGAGGCAGAAATGAGAAAAAAGGACGAGACTTCCGGTCGAAATCCACGACGAGCCAAACGCGGTCTCGTTATCAAGAGAAACGAAAAAGGCGAGACAAAACTTCATATTGCTTGTATTAATGGTAATATCGATGAAGTTGAAAAACTTTTGGATGCTGATCATCCGACAAATGTGAAAGATCATTGTGGCTGGACGCCACTTCACGAAGCGGCTAATCATGGTCACATCGAGATAGCTAAACTCTTGATTAAAGCTGGTGCAAATATAAATGACCCGGGTGGCCCGATGTGCGGTGGAGTTACGCCACTTCACGATGCAGCATCCTGCGGACATTTCTCAATGATGTGCCTCCTGATTAAAGAGGGCGCTGATTTGCGTCTGGAAACACGAGAGGGCGATACCGTCCTCGATTGTTTGGAAGGCTGGAGAAATCGTGCTGACGAGCTATCACCGATTGATCAGGTGGAGTACGACAATTTGCACGGAACACTTTCCGCCATTTTGCCAAGAAGCTCGAAAAAATCACCAATTGCTGCAAGAGCAAGATTTTTGAATGGCTTGACAGACAAGGACGAGGACGAGGACGAGGAGAGCGACAAAGACATTGAGAGAATATCAGCCAGCGAGGATTATCGTCGAACTATAGCGAGTTTGAAAAATCGCAGCAGATTGATCGATTCTCGGGGGAAAAGAGTCTCGTCGAGTCCGAAAAAAGTTGTCGCTCCTCTGATCGACAGTGAACAAACTTTAGTCGGTGATTGGCTCGAGGATGATCTCAATTGTACTGTCAGAGAAAAATCTCTTGTTGAGGATCCTTTACCATCGACTGCGAAGAGAAAATCTAGCAATTCTAATCTCGATGTTGATAAAATTGTTAAAAAATCGAAAATCAGGTCTGACGAGAATGTGGAGAGAATTGAGTTAGTAAATGATGATAATAGTTGTGAGGCTGAGAGCGATTCTTCCGATATTATATTCAGCCATCGTTCTGTTGGAAAAAGCGTCAAAAAAAGAGCAACTCGACAATTGTCACTGTTGAAATCGGGATTTACGAGAGATTCGATATCGCGTACTCCATCGCCCATTTTTAATTACAATGATGGGAGAACCGATAATTTTGAGAGAATTGCAGATAATTCGAGTGAGCCTGTCAAACTGCTTATTCGTACAGGAGAAAAAGTGATAACGCTGAAATTACGATTTCCTGAGCAACGCGAGACAACAGTCGCCAGTCTGATGAACGATTTGGTTGAAAAATTTTATGACGAGACAGGCTGCAAAGTAAAAGTTACCCTGACAACAATGAGCGGTGAAATTTTACTCAGAGAAAATACACTCAAAAACGTTCGACCAGTTGATGGGGTTGTACGATTAATTGCCGATATCGTTGAAAATGAAATTCCATCGATCGTCGATCGATACGCGAAAATTTGCAAATTTCATCAGATACGTGAGTTTATAATTTTTTCAAATTCTATCGGGTGGATCTTCTTGTTTAACAAAAATCTGAAAAAAAATATAGTCGACAAAATTTCAGTAGGATTAATTTTCATCAGGGTTCAATCACATTTTTCTCCATGTAAAAATTGGGATAATGAATATATTGCAAAGGTGCAATAATAAAATGCAACTTTAACGTTACGTAGAAAAAATTAATATCGCATTTTCAGAAAGAACTTAAATATTTTTTAATGCCTCAAATGAATTATTTTAAGAGTTAAAATGCAAGAAATTCAAACTTTTGTTAAATAAGTTTTAGCCCCATATGAGTATAATTGTCGTAGATAATTATTTATACATTTATCGTGGAATTCATTTGTGGTTTAAAATTATTCCAGAATCACGCGACACGATAATCAAGTGTCTGAAAAATTGCGACAACACCGCGACCTTTCGTGTCAAGTCTGGCGAAGTTATGGACGACGAGATAATTCCACTTCTAAAGTGTCTCGAGTATCAGGAAAAGCTCGAAATTCTTCACATGTCTGGGGCTTCATTGCACGGCCTCGGAGAAATTTTAAATAGCGCACTGAAGCGTTTGACAATGTTGCAAGAATTGCATTTGCAAGGATGTGACATTGATCACAATTGTCTGTTGAGAATCGAACGTTTGCCAGCTCAATTGAGAATTTTGGATCTCAGTTACAATCCTCTGGGCACGCAGTGCCAGGAAAAACTTTACAGGCTTGTCTGTCATCATCGTAATATGCAAACGTTGAACTTGCGCTTTTGCAAATTAACAAATTTTCAATCCTCTGACGCTTGGACGAGTTTAGTGAATTTAGATCTTTCGTGGAATCCTCTCAGCGATGACGTAGCCAGTTTTTTTCTTCGACGTCAAATGCTCAGTCTCAATATTTCAAATACACGAAATACCGAAAATTCTTCATTGGCTAGAGAAATTCTCGATTGTTCAAGACTGTCTTTGACTACTCTGGAGAGTCTCGAACTGGCTTGCTGTGACCTGAAAGATTCCGATGTCATCGAAATACTCTCGAGAGCAGCGAATTTGTCAAAATTTGTTCTCAGTGGCAATTCTAGACTGACGAAAAAATCCATTGAGATTTTATTGAGGAGAAAACCAACTCTTTCGCATATTGACGCGAGCGGTTGTGAAAAAATTGTTGAAATGCCGGATAACGATGTTTATATTGAAAATCCACGAATTTGTACATTAATAGTGAGTATGTCGTCGGAAGTCGAGCAATATTGGCGAAGATTGTGGCGTGATGCAGCGAATATTCACAGATTACCACACGATATAATCACATTCAAGCCGATCGTCTATTAAATATTGTATCGTTGATTATCCAATCATTTTCTATGGTATTTATTTATAAATTTGATAATAAAGAGCAGCCATTTATTTTGTACATTAACGAATCTACGAACTTTTTCACTTTTTGTCATTTCAATTGAAACGCGTACATCTTATTTCCTATTTTGCAGTGCAATCGATCAATCGTTATATTACATCCTGAATTTTCGAGTAGAAGATTGCCAAGAGTCATTGTGAGAGACGGTATAAAAGGCTTCAGGCGTTCCTCCACATCGCCATTATTCCACATAAAACTTATGTGAAACGAGGTGTCCTTTCGAGAAAAAAAGAAAATTTATCATTAAATAAATTGTTTTTAATTTTTATAACGATGAATTTTGTTCCATTGGGGAATTTAACTGGCTCAACCGCAGTCGTATTTATGGGACATGAAAAAGTTTAAAATTGGTCTTGAACCACCTCCAATTACCTCGTAAAATGGTGGCAATTGATATTCGGCCAATATTTTGTTCAGCGCATCTGTAAGTCGTTTTAGAGAATCATCATGCGTCGTACAGCGTATAGCGAGGAATGTGCGTGTTCTGTCGTCATTGCAGTAAACCTCAACATCACGCAGCTCGATCGTCAATTTTGCGGTCTCGCGACATAGTGCTTTTACGCTATCCACAAATGATTCGATCCAGTGAAACTTTAGTACGAGTGTACGCGTTAGACTGAGATGGAACTGGCGAAAAAGGTATTTACCTTGTACTGGTAGATCTAAACTCACAGATTTCATCCAAGATCTCACAGATTCTTCAGGTTTATCTGCAAGGCATTATAATTTTTTCAAAAACCAGATTACAGATTTTTTTTTTGAGAAATTAATTATCTCGTTCAAGATGACGTACATTCAGCATAGATAAGCGTTGCCCAATTACCACGCTCGTGCTTGAACGACCTTGTACGTCCGTCATGATCCATGGGATTGTCATCGACTTCCTCGTGATGCTCGGCACCCTTCCATGTTAATATACTCTTGGGCAATGGTAAACTGTGAAAATTGGTTATACAATTATCCATAAAATTTTTAACTGACCAATTTTGATTTTTGAATAAAAAATTTAACCGTTAACAATTGTTGACCAAAAACTTTTTTTGTATAGCTCGATCAATAACAAATGACAGAATAAATTTAGTCTGGCAATGTTCTTTTTTTCAATTTGGTTAACGGCTTCTATCTAGACAACAGCGCCACCGTATCGATTTATCAATTTTTACGAGGGTACTAAATTCCCTCGCAGGAGCAGGGAGCTGAACTATTACAAAAAGTTGCAGCTTGTTAATTTTCGGCATTAAACTGAATAATTATTCAAATCGTACTTTGGAACAGCCGCCATATTGCATTTTATTAAATCCCCTCCCAGGAGCAGGGAGCCGACCATTTCAAATAGTTGTAGCTGCAGGAAATGCAGCTTGTTGTTATTTGAAAATTGGAACGGTTTGGCAGCAATTGAGAGCTTATAGTGAGCTAATTTAGTCAAGTGTCCTAAGTGTCGGTTGTTCCACCTCTAGATAAAGTTTACCTGCCGGATATCTCGTACTTTTGGTACGCGGCATCTAGCAGGTTACTTTAATTTTAAGAGTTCGAACAACCGGCCTTAAATTCGAAAGATTTTCAAGGACATTTGGTAATTCTTTTTGTTAGCAGATAAAACAGTATCATTCTTCACATTCTGTATTGTCATAGAATTATCGAGTAATAGTTCGCTGTCATAAGGATTGATAAAAAAATCTAAAAATTATTGAGCGCGAATCTTTGACATGGATAATTGTGAGTATTAAAAGTGAAGCGATCATATATGACGATCATATAACCTCAAAAAAAAATTGTATCCACCATTTAGTTGATGACTTGTTTCGGGAAAAATGAAATAATCCCCGGATGAAAAATCCAAATTCGTGAACGCTTTATCGCTTTCGCCTAAAATATCAATAATTTTGTAAATTACGACAATGCGAAAATTGCAAAATGTTCCACAACAAAACTTACCTCACCACCGGTTTGGGTTCAGTCTTTTTGCTAGTCTCGCGAGAATCGCAAGGATCTCCATCACCATTTTCCGAATCTGAAGAATAAGTTCCTATCAAACTTAATCCCGCCATTCTCTTTGTACTTTTGTTATAATTTTGTTTCTACGGCATCGCTCGAAGTTTTCCTTCTCGCGCATGCAAACAATAACAACTGATCGTAACAGCTGTTCACGATTGCGCTCATACGCTGTTAAAATTATTCGATCTCATGAAATATAATCATTTTTCCCGTTTTGGATAATACGTGTATGAAAGTTAGTGAGATTCTATATTTCTTGTTAATGATTTTTAAGCATTGTAATGTCCCGAAAATACATAAATTTTGACGAGTTTGCAGAACACAACGTGGTTGAGCTATATAAAGTTGGCCTGAAACTTTAGCTATTTCACTTTTTTCTTTTTCCACTCGTTAGGGAATCGTTGGGGAGTGATTGGGAGTCAATTAAAACGTAGGGGTCAGTTGATCTTTTTTAATCGAGAAATCAAAATGTGAGTGTGAAGTTAGCCGAACGCGATTTGACTTTTAATCGGTTGGATTGTATGAGGTATGATGATTGTATGATTGTAAGAGAGCTTTCGCGGCACTCTGCACAATCGCCGGGTACAATGTGTAATTGTTTTATCTCGTGCAATTAATGATTCTCATCTACACATTCTAATTAGATCATTATTCATCGGCAAATAGGTATTAGCTAATTGAGACGGGATAGAATAAAATTAGCTGAGAAAGTAGGACAAATGTCTAGCGGATAATTTCAGATTATATAAATAACGGATCGAAGCCTGCACCTATCCGTTGTTTCGTATGTTTTCCATTATCGGAGGCCGATTATGAAGTATCATACGTTTTAATTGCACAATTCTTAACTTCACCAAACAATTTTGGATTGATTAAGCTGTTATGAAAGTAAATTCGATAAACCTAAAAATACTGCGGCTAACTTCAGACGACACATTAACGCAGACTTGTTCTCTAGCTGATCGAAAATGGTTTTTCCGATCTGACGGAACAACTAAAGACTCCCTAACGATTTAATTAGGTGATTTGTCACCCCCTAACAATTTCGCGTCGATTAAGACCTCATACAATCGAATCGGTTAAAAATCAAATTTCGTCAGTTTAACTTCACACTCAGTTTGATTTCTCGATTAAAAAAATATCGGTTGACTCCCTTACGTTTTAATTAGACTCCCAATCACTCCCCAACGATTCCCTAACGAGTAGAAAAAGAAAAAAGTGAAATAGTTAAAGTTTCAGGCCAACTTTATATAGTCACGTGGGTGCCGATCGTTCTATTACGTCACGATGTTGGTACAAAAATTAACACGCCATTCCTTTCGACAGCAAATTCTTGTAAAATATTAATTTATATGATAATTGGCAGACTTTATTGTATTGACTTTAATGGAAATTGTGACAACCTCATGGAGTCTCGCTGTTTCAATAAATATTTTTCTAAAGTGAGGGTAAATCCTGAAAAAAAAATCTAATCCAGCGCCTATGGCGTCCATTCCACATGAAGAATGATTTCTTTCCGTTTGCAATAAAATTGGGAATAATAATTACATATAATTCTTAATCTGCGTCAGTTTGTACTCTCTTTATTGCAGATAAATGCTTTTTGGCATTTTCAAATTTCAATTGCCAATAACTCTGGGTTATATTGATCAATTGTAATTTTTTTACAAGCGTTTTGGAATTGTTTGAATGTTCCCAATTCAGTAGCGATGATGAAATTTTTGAAAACTTATATTGGCTTTTGCAAAAATACATTTTAAATGAGTTTACAATCGAAATGAAACAAACGATAAAAATATCGCCGGTAGGATTTGGAAATTATTCCATTATGACAAATTTGTATGTTTACTAAAGATTTGTCGATTTTTTTTGATTATGAGAAAATCCATTTTTTCGAAAAAACAGTTTTTTCCTGCCACTGAAATGAGGAGATATTTTGGGTTGAAAAAAAATAATGAAACAATTTTGTGGTAATAATACGACTAGATGATTTTTCTTTTTTTTTGTTCTTATATATTGAGAAGTTTAGTTTACAAACAGGCGGTTATTTATGATGTCATTTCCCGGCCATGTGGAGAAATTTTTACTAGCTGAGGGAGTTCGAACATCTTTGGCAAAAAGTCCACGCTCCCTCTTTAATAAAATACGTTCCTTAGATACGCCCGGGAAAACGGTTCTCCTCCATTTGTTCGGTCCACTTTTCTATCCACGCATTAGGGCAGAGCGAATTGTATGCCCTCTTAAAGTACTGGCACGCCTCATATTCCTCACCTCGGACCTTTTTGCAGCGATGGAAATCCAGGAAATTCTGGTAGCAATTCCTATATTTTTTTGTGATTTTTTATTATTTTATTAATCTTTCAAGCTTTCAAAGCTTCCATTTTTTAGTTTACAATAATTCACAGAAGAAAAAAAAAATATTTGTAAAACAATTTTTTGCATTTGTATCGAAAATCTTTGTCTCTTTTAAGAGTTACAAATAAATTATAGGAGCACAAACAGGAGACACTTATCGTTACAATAGAAGCGCTGATTCTATTTTTACTATTTTTCATTCATTTTTTTTTTTTTTTTCGTCTCTAATAGAAGAAATAATTGCGATAATAGACGGATTATGATTGATGCTTTTACCTGGTCTGGTTTTGGTTTGGAAATCTCGGATCAAAAGGCACAGTTTTGATCTGGTCCATAGAGGTAATTTCGCCGGGCATGGTTGCGTTATAGTTCACTGCTTAACAAGATATTCAGAGTTACTCCTTAGCATTAACATTACATAATAATAATAATAATAATAATAATAATAATAATAATAATATGTATAAATCAATGGAAAGTTCTTAAAATCAACAGATGAAACGATAAAGTCTGAATTCGGTCTCAGGAACAAAAATAATCTTATATCCTACACTCGTCTCTCGCTCTTGTCCATTCTGGTATCCTGCATCGCTTAATACTAAATACAGAAAGTCCTCTCTCTCTCTCAAAACCTGTACTAAAGCTCTCGTCTCAAACAACTTTTTTTCACTACATTTTTATAATGTAGTTGAGTATGTTCGACACTTTGAAGGAAAGCAGAAATTTAAGGTAAGAATTAGTCGAGTGTCTTTGTTTTATTTTATTCATTATGGTCTATAAAACATGAAAATAGGCAAAATGCCCAAAATCTTACGGTATTGCTTATTTATGCATTTGGTGAACTAATAGAAAAAAAGTATTTTTGTAAGAATCCCATTTTTTCGAATATTTTTCAACTTTTAGGGTTGAGTTGGGCGCATTTTTTCTCTCCAGGGTCAATCGTGTCCTAGTTATGAATTTTTCTAAAATTTTGCAATAATTGAATAACGCTGATGCAATTTTTAAAGCCCTTTATCATTTTTAGAACGAAACGATCTCGCCTTTTTAAAAATATTTCATCACATTTTTTATTCTCCGAATGGGTTTATGCAAAATTTTCATAATATTTTAACAGGTAGAAAATTTATCACAAAGAAATTCGCAAAATTGAAAATTCACCATCACATTAGAAAAGTCGAGACAATTTTCCCTTCAAAACCGACCAATGAACGTAAAATCACATCCTCAGTTAGTCAGCAATTTACAAAAAAAAAATCAGAATCACAATAATGTGCGATTTAGAAAATTACATAGAAAACCATTGACAGCAAAGAAAAAATTACGTGGACATTTTTTTTTTTCATAACTGGCCGAAAATTTGCGAAAAAAAAAATGGCGTCCAGAAGTAAAAAATATTTTTATTATTGTCCAATCAAATGCATAAACAAATAAAACTTTCCGGTTTTCGGCCACGATTTTCCCATTCCAACGATCATAAAGCAGCGAATCAAATGAAATGACTCTGGAATTTCTCCTTGGCACTTGGACTGACCGGTATGCGCGATAAGAACGAATCGGAGATGTGACATTGAGAAGGTCAATGCGTTTTTAAAGAATAAGAAGAAAAGAAAAACGAGAAGGAGAGAATAAAATGGGAAAATAGGATTATTTGACAAGTGGCCTCGTATTGTCCTCCTCTTGACAGCAGACTTCTCGATATTTCTTAACTTCCGCCATATACAACGACCAAGCATCTTTTGGCTGTTGATCCACAGTCTGTTCGGTTTTTTGTTTAGCGACCATGCCAGTTTTGAGAATCCTTCCACCCCGTCTCTTGCCAACCATTAGTGGTGGCGGAGCTACAGGTTTTTCCTCCATAACTGAAGTACTCGGTTGTGCCGGTGGTTGCATTTGTTCTTGCATTTTTTTGAACATTTCCATAAAACTTCCATCATTTTTAAAAGCATTCGATTGTTGCGAGGCAATGAAAGATTGTTGCTGTAATTGTTGTTGCAAAATCATCTCGCTTGTCTCATCAGGCTGATCAGAACAATATGAAGTTGCACGATTGTGACGACGATTATCACGATATCTGTGTCTATCGCGACTTCTGTTACGACTACGACTTCTTCGTCTCTCTCGCGAGCGCGACCGACCACGTGACCTTGACTTTGATCTTTCACGTCTCGAGTATTTGTGGGATCTCGTTCTTTCTCTGTCGTTGTCACGATCACGATCACGATCGTTTGAGCGTGATCCTCGCCCATGTCCACGTGACAAGGATGAGGGTGGCGATGAGCGTGAATCGCTTCGTTTTCTACGACGTCTCTCCTGTGGTGAATTATTTCTCGATGATCTGCTACTCGTTCTGTGCTCCAGTGAGGTCGCTGTCGCGAGCCCCGGTGATGGTGAACGACGTGAAGTCGTCAAACGGCTTTTTGTTATCTCGTGTGGCGATTTTAATGAGGCGCTTAGTGATGGTGGCGATGGTGGCGTTGGCGGCGTTTCCGGCCTAGTGTGACGCTCTTGTTGCTTCGTCTCCATGGCCAGAACCAAAGCCAGAACTTGCTCGGTTTTGTGCGCAGCAGAAGGCGCTCGTTTTTTTTCTTTCTTTCAATTTTTCGTTTTATTTTTGATTTTGTTTTTTTGTTTTTTGTTTATGGGCGCCACGCACATACACCAACGGCCAGGCTGGATATCGGGACACCTATAAGGATAGAAACTGCCTTCTATAAGTGACACAGCTCCGATACGATTCGCATATGCCGGATTTTTTTTTACATTTTTTACTTAATTTATTGGTTGTTTTTTCTTTCATGAAAGCAAGAGTGGAATCTGAGCGAGAGAGAGAGAGAGATAGAGAGAGAGAGAGCGAAACGGAGGTTTAACGGTCTAATTACGAGCTAAAATTAAATTTATCTCGTCAATAACGATGCCTAAGTCTAGATCTTTGGAATACTTGAGGGTCCATGCAACCCTGAGAATTTAAAAAATTGATTTTTAGACTTGATTTATTGGATTCAATATTTTTAGCCAAGAAATATTTGTGAATTGCCTGAAAAATTGCCAAGATGTAGCAATGTCAATGACGCAGATAAAAATTTGCTCTTTTTTTTTGTGCTTTTCCCGAAAAATTGTAATTGAAGATTATTCAAAGAATATTTTAGAAACTAATTAATCGATTGTCTAAATATGTAGGATCTACTTTTGAATTAGCTCATTAATAATGTGCAAGAAATTAACTATTTTTTTTTTCCATATAGAAAGTACAAACATGATTGGCTATAACTTGAGTATTTTTAAATATTATATAATAATTTTTATTAATTTCAATTATATTTTATGGAAATATTCAAATCATGTCTTCATATTTTCCTGAGCAATAAAAATTTTGCAGATGATTGAAAAAATTAGAAAATTCCCACCTAATGTTTGGGCGCCTCAGGTTTTGGCCTATAGAACATTGTGAAAAAAATTGAATCTCTCATGGGATTAATTCTTCTTAGATCTCAGATTGCCAAAAATTATAATTATTTGTCTAATTTCTACCAATTAGGCTACAATTTTTTTTCCTCTAAACGAACAGAATATTCCAGCTTGTACCAGCTTTTTCCAACTTGTGTAATTTCAAACATTGTCTGTATTTTACAGACAGACTCCTCGTTATCTATAAAGATAACTAGGCACCGAGTTAGATATTAACGATTGTTGGAAAAATCAATGTCCTTGCAAACCTTATCATGCAATATTTCACAAGTTCATAAAATTTTAATGATATGCCATTAGTCCAATTTTCAAGATTTTTATATTCACTCGAGCTATAAAAATTAAATTTCAATTTCTAACGTTTTAAAGCTCCAATTGCACTTGAGATAATGTGCAGTTATCATCTAGATAACCACTGAAAATATAATCAACCATTTTCTTCAATGGTGAATCAAAATTTTGTGAAAAAGAAAATTTTCGAAAAGTCTAGAATTCATGATGGTTTATCCAAAATTTTAATAAAACTTAAAAAAATGAATCAGTTTTGTTATCCAATGAGTTTTAGTCTTATTTGTCTTTATAAAAAAATTTAAAAACGAAATAATGTTTATTTTCAAAATGTCTGCCAGTCAGGCAGGGCAGGTTAAAAAATGGTTAAAAAATGTACAATCTTTGTGCTAATCGATATTGACACAATCCAAAAGTGTTTCAGTTTTGAGAAAAATCACTAAAAAATCTACTCGATTTTCATTTTTTGAATTTAAAAAAAAAAGCATTAACAAAAAATTCATGAGTCACTGACAAGTTTTATTTCATAATAATAATTAATAATGAATCTTTCTGGTTGATGGAACGGCAAGTTTCGAGTAGATTTTTCAAGAGAAACTCAGCAATTTTTGACTCTTATGAAACTTTTGAAGAATTTGATAACACGATTATTGTTATTTTTATCGTTCTCAACGGATGAAAATCTTCTCTCGTTATTAAATGCTCACGTCGATGACAGGACAAAATTGTTAAGAGCTGACAAAATGAAGAACAAACAAAAAAAACACTTTTTTCTCGTTCGTTTTACAGCCGTTTTGCGGTCAACATCAGGTGCGCGGAAGATAAAAAAAAAATATAGAAAAACTTCACTCGCGAATTCTTACCAATGTGCTTTTTATAGCTAATCGAAATCTTCGTTTTTTTTCGCTTTTTTTTTGTATGCCAAACGAAAAACAAAATATCGTACTACTGCCTGAGATTATCGGAAGCTCATTTGAACTGTTTCTACCTAAAATTAGATCGATTTAACTCTGTGTGTAATACCTGATTCGGCTCCGCGTTGAAAACAAAATGGCCACTGAGAAAATTGTGCTCGAACGTTCGTTATGTCACGAAGATTGGAGGGGGGCGGCGCAGTCGATGTGTACAGAAGCGCCAATATCATTGAGCGGCAAGTTCGACAACTAATCGCTCGCGTAGTTACTGCGAGCCGGAGAACTAGCTGTATATGCAAATTTTCGTGTTTCACGATACGCTGTTTTATCGACGTGAATTTTCGCGTCGGAGAGGGAATTGTTGGCTATCGTTTAAAAAAAAAAAATAGTTCAAAGAACTCTGACTGAGAAATCTCATGGCTTAGAAGAATTGTATTTAGATATTTTTTAACCGTGAAATAATTTAAAAGTCAGATAACTATCGGGAGCCCTTTTGTTTACCTTAAGTTCAATCGATTTTAATCTAATAAAATCGAGTACAGTCTGTACATATATTATACGATCACGATAGGGATTTCAGATTGATGAAAAACCCGTAACTGTAACGTAACATATTCTAAAAGCCGAAAAAATTCTACAAAATCTGATAACACAAAAGAATTGTTTTCAGTATTATCGGACCATAGAGATTTAAATACTGAAAGAGTTAAAATTGAAAAATAATGAAAGTAAATTGATTTTTGAAAATTTATGATCATGAGACATCGATCGATATGTGAATCCTATTGATCCCTACGTGATCGTATAATTATAGAGCGTAATGCTCGATTGTACGTTACCTTAAAATCGATTAAACGCTCACTAACCGTAAAAGTAATTAAAATATCTCACAACGGTATAGTCTGACTGTTAAATTACGTGTACTTTTGTAAAAAAAACCGACAGACCAAAATCCGAATTTTCAACGCGGGCCTTAGATGGTACGTCAACACGTTACGACTTCTTTAATTTAGTCAGTATTACAAATTGAATAAATCTAGTAGTAAAATAACAAAGCAGCCGGAAGTCAACAAAGCAAAAGCCAGGAATGAATCACTCCTGCGACGACTCGGTCGGTAAATCGTGTCAAATTCTCGAATACAATTTTCAAAAAATATGAAAGATCCACGATACGTGATCAAGTATTTTGAGCTTCTCCATATAATATTTATATCTTCATAAAAAAAGAAAAAAATTACCCTTTCGATTTTTTTCTTCGTCAAGTTCGACGTGAATCAGCAAAATTATCCAAGCGACGACGCATACCCCATTGATAGGGTAGCCGCGATCAATAAGATAGTCAGGGAGGGAGTTGATTTTTTTCTGCTTTACAGACGACAGAGTACAGACAGTCGCTCGGTTGGAACCCGCGCGAACTCTTAATGTCGTGTAATTATTATTATTATTGACCGAAATTGCCCTTATGTGGCGGGATTTGTCGATAAATTTATTCTCAAAATTATTCGTACGTCTACCTTAACGAAGAGTACGACAAAAAAAAAGTCGTGTGAGTACAAAATAGTGATTGAAATAAGAAAAAAAATGGTCTTATCACACGATCGGCTGTTCGAGGATTGTTCATTCTTTTTGTATAATGATGATAGACAAAATACCCTCAAAGCAATTGATTTTTATTTCAATTTTAATATTATCGCTAAATTTTCGTCTTGAATGTTACATTGTATCTGAAACAAAATTTTATTCTACAATCGTTTGGGTTCGATCAAAGTTTCCAACGGGGTGACAAAAAATAAAATAATCATCAAATAATAATAATAATAAAAATCTGATAATGACACTATATATAGAAAATAAACATGATAATTTGGTTTTACCTTCCATTATAGAAGATATATAAATCATGGCATCTCTGGAGGACAGCTGGAAAGAAGCAATCGAAGGATTTAACGCAGAAGTCTGTGATACTTGGTACAATCGATTGCGCGAAGTTTATTCAGAAGAAAAACGAACTTATCACAATTTGAGCTCTCTGAGTGAAAAATTGTCTCACTATTATGAGATAAAAGACAAATTGAAAAATCCTCAAGCCTTACTACTTGCCATATTCTTTCAGAAGTAAGTTTTGTATAAATTTACCTACAATTTTTTAATTTTTCACCTACACGTTTTTTTAGTTTTCAAATTATTTTTTTTTCAATCCGCAGCTACGAGTACGATCCCAAGGCTCTGGACGGCGAGAGTCAAAATTTGGATCACTTCAATGCATTTGCCGACGAAGCGGGAATTTCACCTGTGAGTAAATATAATTTTTCCTAATTTTAAACTTTCTCTCTCTCAAATAAAAATCATGAATATTGAATTTGTCATCCAACTATTGGTGTATTCCTTTAATTATAAGAAACAACATTTTTCAACAAATCTCAAAATGTATTAAATCACAAAGGAATTAAATGGAAGAAACAAAATAATAATAATCAACAAAACTCACTGATATTTTTCATTTTTATTTTGTCCTAGGACAACGAAGTGCGTATGGAAACTTGTGCTCTACTTAAAGTGGCCCGTACGCACAGTACCGAGGAGCACAAAGTTGGAGGTGCCTTTGGAGGTGAGGACGCTCACTACCTGCTAGATTTAGATATGGCTATATTGGGAGCATCGCCGGAAGCTTATGCTGATTACAGGGATAAAATACGTGGCGAGTATTCATTTCTGAGCGAGCCAATGTATACCGCTCTGAGACTCAAGGTACGATAAAACTTATTATTATTTATAATTTTAATGAAATAATGATTAAGAACTAGTTTTTTCTTGACACAATCTATACACTAAAAGTGGATATCTATTTTTTGAGTCCACAATTGTTAGAATGGCCACGTGACGTCGAATCTGAATTACATAACCTAAAAAATTTTAATTCTTTTATTCTCGAATATATCTCAATGAAATTCAATGAATGTTCGGAATGTTATTTGTACCATAATTGTGCATTGGCTGCAAATTTTTTATTAATGTTTATTCAAACGCCTCTGAGAAAAATGGGTTTGAATTTTTGAAGTGGAAGTCCAAGAACTTTACCACAGTCGGTAATGTAAATTTAACAATAGTAAAGAGTACTAGCAGCGCCAAAGGTCCCGACCAACGGTGTTGTTTTATCGAATCTTGTAATCGTGAGAAAGAAAACAACAAAATTCGACAAAAAATTGCACAAAAAAGAACAATTGGAAAAACGTCATTTTTTTCTAATTACACAAAAATCCTCCAAGCTCGTATTTTGATGATTACGTTGATTCTTTACAGGTACTGCAGAATTTTGTTCAAATTCCTAATATTTTTGCAACGAAGGAGTTTCGTGATAAATTGGAGGATCAAGCGAGACAGAACATCCAGGCCGAAGTTGAATTGTTATCTTAGAGTACGTGTACTTGATTCGATGCTATGGAGATTTTATTGATAAATTTTCGATCTTTTGTCATTTTTATCGAGGGAGCTGGAAATCGATCGTTTGATCATTTGATTAACGTGCTATGTCTTGAGTTTAACGTTCCTCTATGTGCGCTTTAAGATATATATATATATATAATTGAATGCTATAATGTCGTTTTGTGGAAATAGAGCACAAATATAATTAATCTTTGCCATCGGATATTGACCATATTTTTGCTCCGTCGAATATTTATTATGCTGACTAGAAGATAATATTAATTTCGATTGTTATAGATTGTGCCGTTGTAGGGTGGGAGATAAAATTATTGTGTTGTCGGAAAAGTGCCGAGTTTCCAAGTAAATACGTGGGGCATTTGGGACAAGGCAAAAAAAATTGAAAAAAAATTGCCGCTGCATTAAAAAAAAAATCATTCCAATAAAAACAAATTGAATTGGTCGTTACGATATTACTAAACATTATAATTAATAAAAATGTGTTTTTTGTGATTTTTTGAATAAAGAACGTTACCGGTTAATCTGAAATTTTTATAGACGATTTTTTTTTTTTTAACAATATTTTTGGGACTCCGCCCGAAGATGAGTTTCGTTACGGTATAAGTTAGCATTTTGTTTTCTTTTATTTTATGGTTCTAGTGTAAGGTAATATTTTATTATTGAAATTTCGTTATGTTCGATTCATCAAATATAATTTTCAAACGTAAAGAAAACTATTCCGCTGATTATCATCGGCACTGTTCAATTGAAAAAGCTTCTAGCATAATTAACCGTTCATGTGGACATTTATTTTCCATACTTTCCATGTGACCACTCAAGGGCTCAAGGGTTGGTTTAATTATTTTCATTAAATATTCAGTTAAATGTTGTCAAAATGTTGCCAAGCTTTCAAAAAATTCGATAAAAATCAGGATTACTTCTCAAAATATCTACTATTAAATTATCCAACAGTCGGTACAGTCAAAGCGTTTGAAACTTTTTTTTTATTAATAAAAATTGAGTTTTGTCCAAAAATCACTATGCCTGTGTTCTTTCGAAGAATTTATCACGAAAAATGTGACATACATTCGAACGAGCTGCATATAATGGAGTAGAGAATTTTTCATGAATTATATAGATCTTAAGAGAGTGTTGAGATTTATTTCCCTCATTATCGGTTGTGGATGATGTAGTTAAGTGTGTATAACAAAATCTGTGAAAATAAAATATGTAATCTGTACGAATGTTTTAAGAGCTAAAAATCTCTGTTTCTGTTTTTCTTCTAAATACTCGTCATTTGTAAAATCATCTCAACACGTTTTAAAAAGAATTTTCAAATTTTTTTTTTTGTCACGCAAATATAATTTTTGTACTTTTTTAAAAAAATTATCATAGAAACATATAAATTTACATCGTTTAAAAATTACCGAAACCCAAACGAAAATGGATATTAAATGAAACTTTTTTATTATTAATTTTTACATTATATTTTATATATTTATTATAATATTAATTGCTACAAATATCTAGAAAAAAGTTGTTATTTCGATCACAAAAATGTGTTTGGATACTTTTTTTTTCTCTTGATTATCACAAAATCACGATTTAACAATTTTGCTGTTACTGATGATATTATTGCCAAGATAAAAATTAACTCACACGTGTAAAAGATTTTCGGCATCTGCGAGTGTGAAGCCCACAAGAAAGATCGACATATATGACTATTTCGTACCAGTCGTGAAGGAATATATTAAATTTGGCAAGATGCCTTGATCGAAAATTTCTCGTCTCACGCAAATCGAATATACGAATCAGCAGCAACAGCAGCAGCAGGGAAACCAGCAAATATAGGCAAACCTTTAGTATACTTTTCGCGTCAGTTACAAGGCGTTGGCGTGTCAGCCAACAATTGGAGCAAACACATTGAGGATACGTTGACGGCCGAGACATGGGAGAGAGCTATTTTACCTACCATTTAGAGTCATAAAAACGTGACGATAAATTTTTATATTTTTTTCTTACGCCTTATTTTTTATTCTCTTTTATTTTATTTTATTTTTTTACCATCAATCATGAATGCCAAAAGGAATAGGTGAAGCAAAAAATATCGAAAAAAACATATTTTAGCAAACCGAGAGCTCGAAAAATTTCGTTATATCTGAAGGGAGAAATTTTTAAGTTCCTTGACAATATTAATACTCAGCTGTACGAGACAGGCCATCATGCCTCACGACGTTTTGACGGAAATCGTATTCGTGATTTCTGATGGCTCATATCTACGTTCTTCATGTCGTGCTACGATTTCGCCTCTGCTTCGCTTATACACATATATATATATATATATATATATGTGCTTTTCATCATTTCTTCCTCGCATTTCGCTACAAACGTCGAGAATCTCTTGCGCCCACCGTTCATTTTCTTCAGCAACAAGGAGATGGGAACCCTCAATTTTTGGAAATGCGTGAGTCGTTATAAATTAATAATTTCATTGAGATACACTAAACAAATTTTTTAAGTTAAAAAAATATCAATAATATCGCGTTGAATATTTTAATTGAAAAAAAAATTCTTATCATCTGGGACTAAAGTTGGAAACAAGAGGCGATGGACGATTCAAGTTTAAACGATCTTCGCATAATATAATCGCCGATGATACATCAGCTATTACGAAGGTAAGCGTTTGCAAGAAAATGCATTTTTTTTTTATCAACCAAAATATTTTATGTAATTAAAAATAAATTGGTCAGATTGCTTTTCCACAAATTTATGAATATTCTTCAATTTTCCTTTCAAACAAATCTTCAATTACACTTAATTAATATTAAATAAAGAATGAAGAAATTTTAAAATCTTTATAGAGTAATTTTATTAAATTATTATTATGATTAAATTGATAAATAAATTTAAAAAATGTAAACGGACTAATGCATGTTCACGTCCCAGACGTGACCTTTTAACGCACGGACGGTCTCCCGATTCAATAATCAGTGCAGTTCAGTTGCCTCGCACAATAAAATATTTCTTCACAAAACACGAAAGACACGTGACTTCCAGTGAAATTCATTACTCCCATTTTTTTGCCCTGTGGGCACTCGGGAGTTAAAATGAATCCATTCGAGTGATTATAAAGTAAAAATATAAATAAATAATTCAGACCAATTTTGTAAATAGTCTCGATTCTTTTTCGAAAATGATCGAATTTAAGTCATTTATTCGATTATACAGAATTTAAAAAACGTGCATGAATGGAACCATGTTTATGTTCCATCTTTGTGAAAATTCGTTATTTTTTCGTAATTCAGAGATCGTCCATATTTATTAATAGTTACGATAATTTAGAGCTAAGTGGAAAATAGATGACATGACCCTCCTATTGCCCTTTTTTTGTCTCTATACTGTCCACCAATAGGTACATTTCTCTTTACGATGAAGCGAAAAAAAAAAGGAAATAAACTTCCTGTTATTTTAAACAGGAATTCGACCTTTTATTCTTCGCGGTATTTTTCCCGAGTGAATAAATACACGATCGATCGACAGTTTGTTTGTTGCCTGCTAAGTAACGCACGAGCTTTCACAGAGTTCTCGGAATGCTTTTTGCCCAATTTAATTTTTTCATGTTTCGTGAATATCTTTGCTCTTGAATGGAAAGAAAAAATATCTCTGATCTTTGAATTATTGACAGTCCAGAGTGAATAAATTTTTTAAAATGCCACTGCAGTTTGATTTGTCCGATAGGACAAGCGAAGATCTCGAAAAGGTCACTCGAGTGGGATTTACAGCGATTCTAGTGTATCGGGCTAAATGTACGAACGAATTATTGACTTGAATTTTTTTATTATATCTCTTTCAGGGATCCAAATATCAAAATAGTTACAGACTACAGTCGGAAAAACCATTTAAAATCGATCCTGTCGACAGAATCGTAAAATCAGTTATGGTCAATAGACTCGAGGATGTATCTTACGATGTTAACGAATGTCCCAAGCTGTGCAGTCAAGTTGCTTCGGAAATTCGCAAACGAATATTGAAACTCGATTTTCAGAGGTGATTTATTCATACAAAATTTTTATTTAAATACATTATCAATCGTAGAAAATTATTCGATAATTCAATAAATTAAGTAATCGATCAAAAGTTAATTTTTGACATTATTTGCAGATACAAAATTGTCGTTGTAGTGACGATTATAGAAAAAGCGAGTCAGTCTTTGGAGACGAGTATGGGATTCATATGGGACGTCGATAGAGACAATTATTCGACCTACACTTTTGAGACGCAAACATTTTTTGCATATTGCATTGTAATTGGGACTTATTACGAATAAAATATTAACATTTACAGTAGTAAACAGTTTTAATAGACGATTTTTAAACTATTTATATCATTATATTTATACAAAAGTACAGAAAACTGACTTATCGACGATCGGTAAATTGCTCTTAACTACTTTCAAGGAGTTAATGAATTGTTGGTCAGACCACGAAGAGAAATTTTGTCCACTAAATTTTTAGGCACGGTGCCCACATGCAATTTAAGGTGATGGCTGCCATTCAAGTACCCCACTAGGCACCATTTAATAAATATCATGTTAATTTACTTCAAAAAAATACGCAAAACACATCAATTCATGTAGTAAATGATGCAAAAAATCGTTGATTAAAAAAAGAAATCGGTTATCGAGGAAAAAAAAATCTCGAATTTCGGCCTGTTTTTAGCTCCTCCTACTCTGTGGTGTCCCCTTAAAAATTTTCGTCCATTATTCCAAGAATGACGGATGACGTTTTAAATTACTACGAATATAATTGTAGTATAAACATACTTGGCATTGAGAGGCTGCTACGTCTTTTTTTATATTATGTACAAGCCGATTTCTATAAAAATTCGATACGTTCGCGTGTTATAACTTTGTCCTCGACGCGATATACTATTTCTTAACTCGCGTTGGCACACGTTTTTTCCAATATATTATACGACAATTGGGTGTAACTATTTTTCATCACAGTTATATGATAGGAGCGAATGTTTCCTCGTGTGAATAATTTCTAATACGCTCAAAAATTCTATTGAGTGTTAATATATATATATGCTTTTGTTTCATTCGCTTGTAAAACAGTACCCAATATTTCTGTTAATAGTGACAAAGACATTTGAATTGAAAGTGAGCAATCCTTTTGTGTTATATATATATAACCTACGTCTATCTGATAAGAAAAAAACTGTCTGCGAAGCAATTACAATGACGATGTCTATCCTTCGTGACGCTCATGACGCTCATGGATAGAAAAATACTCGTTGAAGAAGTTGTATCAGTTCGAGGAAAAAATAATATTTCAGAATTATTAATCGCCTTTTTAGAACTCTCTCGGTTTAGCGACAAAACTATTTCCGCCTATTGGCAAATTAATTATTATTAATTATAAAAAATTATTTAATCCATGAAGGAAGGCAAAAGCTTAATGAGAATAAATAATAGTAATAATAATAATAATAACAGAAACGCGATACCGGAAGCGGATGAAACGAGGTATAAAGAATTAAGAGTGCTGCACTCTCGTGATGTGCACCGAGAGAGAGTAATTGGGTCTTATATATATATATATAACCATCTATACCACATATATATATATATATATATACCACTTACACATACCTACTGTGTTCTCTGCGATGCATACATGATGCAAGCGTTCTTTTTGCTACCGTTGACGTTGAGAATGTAGTGTGGTGCCCATTGGTGGGTGGGGGAGGGTGGGGGACCTCATGGTACATGGGAGAGGCGAAAAGCGAGAGAGAGACAGAGAGAGCGAGAGAGAGAATAAGCCTCGAAGGTGAAAATGTCAGGCGTAGTAAAAGACTTGAATAAATGTGTGTAACGGTGAGGTAACGTTATACACAATAGTCTCAGCTAGTTTCTCGAGAGCTCTCGAGAAATAAAATTCTACTAGTTAGCCGCGAGACGTCCAACACTTTGTTAGCATTTTAGCTTCACTGTGAGTTACATCGTGACGCTCTCTATTCAGAATCTACATCATCGCGATGATGTCACTGTAATTATCGTCTATATATATAATATGTTTATTTACTTTAGCGCGCATCGTTCATTTTGTAGAATCTTTTTTTCTTCTTCCTCCGACTCTAACAAATGCCAGGGACATTTCCCCACTTCGTCCACATTCGTACAACGACAATTCTGATGGAAAAACCTGTAGACCGGTACAACACTCTCTCATCGTCAGTTCTTCGACTCTGTTGCTTCTATTTTTTCGTGCATTATATTATTTATTTCCTGACTGTGACGGTAAACCCTCATCTCTATAACCGGAAAGAACTCTAAAAAAGTACGATTTTTATGTGTATTTTTGTCATCAGTTCATCCTATATATATTTTTTTTTATCTATTAAAATTAAGTATGAATTTTATTTTAATTCGCTACGAAGAATCGTGTTTTTTTTTATTCATGTAGATACGTGTGAAGTTGAAGAAGTTGTGATCGTTAGAAAAAAAAAAAAAAACCATAGTTCTTCTTTGACGAATAATCGTGAATTTCAGTGATTCGGTGCAGTCGAGTTGAAAAAAAATGTTTTATATTTTTTAAGTAATCAAACTACATTTATTTATTTATTTTATCCATCTGTATGATTATTAATTTAATCTTCTCAGATCAGAATGTTTGTTTAACTCTCGACCTCAATTGATTTAATTGAAATCAAACCTTCCTAGATTACGTAACTTCAGTTCAATGACCTCTGTCTCGTTGGTTTACATTGCACATAATAATGCAAATACGAGACGAAAAATTTATTGAACTTTTCACACCTCCAGCAGAACGATTTTTCGTGATTTAACTTGCATGTTGTGTAGCACAATAATTAATTATTTAGTACGTAGAAATGAAATTTCCGTCGATTGATCGAACGAATACTCGCTTCGTACTTTAGCTGGATGACCTTCGATCTTGATAACGGTAAAGTTCAACGAGTTCGATTAACTTGAGATGTAATTGACGTTTGCACGATGAATTATTCTTTGACTCGTGTATATCGTGTGGAGTTCTTCAGGGCCAACCGGCCTTGAAGTTCCTCGTAAGAAGATCCTCGTAATGTTAAATTTTCACCATTCATTTTTGTATTTTTTAATTCTATGATTAAAATTCGAAAAATAACATCGAGTTTGTTTTTTTTTTTAACGATTAATTTCGTAACACTTTTCATTCAATCGGATATTCTCTGAACGCTAGTCAATGAATAAAAGTAAATAAAAATAAAATAAACTGAAAATGATCGAAATTTTATATAAATATTCTAAAAACTATTATAATATTTTTAATATTTAAAAATATTTTAATCGAAAAATGTTGATCGTAACGAATCCACGCGAAAGTAAATTCAAGCCGACGACTTTTTAACTTAATGATATTTTCCAGTTTATAATTTATAAAATATTTAAAAAAAACTCGAAAATGAACAATGTAAAAAATAATTAACCAAGTCAGACGTTGGCTGAGTTGAGGTGGAATGGCCCATATACATAATCGTCCAATAAGAATAAAAGCAGATTACTCAATGAGGATTTTTTTAAAATAATAATAAGCGTGCATAAAAATATTTTTAGATAGAAAAAAAAAATCATCGTTACGACTTGGTGACCTAAAAAAAATTGGATCGCACTGACGTTTGCCGGCTTTTATCGAAGCGCATACACAGATAATAAAATGCAGTTCGTCGCATTTTTTTCGGCTCTTCTTGTGTATCATCAGGCATCTGGGCGTCAAGTCGACTTTTGTTACGCTGAAGATGACGATCCCTACTTGTATATGGCAACTAAAACCTCCTATCACTTTGTTCATGGTGGTAAAACTCGGTTTCAAGTAGTTCCAGGTGTGTATATATATATATAGTTGTTAAAACTGGTTGTGAGATATTATGCTCGTGTCTTACGAGGGCACATCGTTTACAAGTTTAAATATATATATATATATATATATATGTCCAACTCACGGTCATATTTATGTAATTTGGACAAAATATAATTTTTTTCAGCGATAAAATATTGAGAACAATTTATTTTTATCTCTATTTTTTTAAATGTCTTGCCAGGCTTCGAAGGACGTTTAGAAAATATTCAGAAATTGTTTAAGCTGCACGTAAATGATTTTACACTTCACACTAAACACATATTTATTCATTTATTTATTTATCTTCCATTACTCGTAATCAAATGATTATTTAAATAAATTATTCTTCATTAATTTTTGTTTTCACAGATTGCCAGCCAGTACAAATATGGATGGCGAGCAGGCACGGAGCTCGTTATCCAAAAATGGAGAAAGTCACACAATTGCTCACTCTACCGAAGTTGAGGGAACAGATTGTCAACAATCATGAACATCGAGGAAGTGGGTTAATTTTTTTTTTTGCTGTCTTTAAAACGTGTCATTTTTTGCCTGGCAATTCCTAATTAGTATTGGTGTGTGAGGCACACTATACATGTTACATGACTGAAAATAGGCCAACACGTTAATTATTGTACTAACTCGAGTTACGAAGCTGAAGAATTTTTTCGATTGGTGTCAAGATTTTTTTTTCTATATTCTATTACTATATTTTATTCTTCTTCTATCTTCGCGTTATTCTATATATTCTCGCTCGGAATTTTCGGAATTCCGGAAAAGTATTAATTACTTCATTTTGAGAAAAAAAAAATGATTATTATTAAAATTGATTATCATTTAATTATCGAAGAATAATCAATAATTGGGGATACATGTTTGTATACGGAAAAGGATTAAATTTGCACTTATGCATTATTATTATTTTTTTTGCCAACTATTATCAAACAGACGGTCATCTGTGTAACGAGGACTTGGACAATTTGAAACTGTGGAATCCAAATCCAAATTTATCGTCGGATATGGCACTAAGGTTGACCCCTGAGGGTGCCGAAGATGCTATGCTACTTGCCAGGAGATTGCAGAGCAATTTTCCCGAACTTCTTCAACCCAATTTTGCAAACATAACTGCACAGAATTACAAGGTGACTTAATTAATATTCTTTTTTAGCTAAAAAATATATTTTTTCTTCTCGTAATTGATACGATCAGATTTGAATAAAAATAATAATAATATTAATTACGTAGTTCAGGAGTACGAGCAGTGAGCGTACTCGGGCGAGCATGGAAGCATTCATGGAAGGGCTTTTCGGCAGCAAAAATGCTGTCACTCCAGTCGAAGTGCCTAGAGACAATGACAGTCTATTGAAGGTAAATGTGCATTTTGGAAAAATAACCACAAAAATATCCTCTTAAAAAAAGGGACTTGTCCGAGCGCCATTGGGTCTTTTCTGATTAATTTGATGCAAAAAGAGTTCATTTTACAATAACAAACTGATTTATCCTAATATATATATATTTTTCTTCATTATTAGGCTTACAAAAATTGCACAGCTTGGCAGGATGGAATTGATGAAGATCCTTCATCGATCGAGGAACACGATAAGTTTCTGGCTGGACGGGAAGTCGCCGAGGTCGTTCAAAATGTCAGTCGTCGATTGGGCTTCCAGTACACGCTTACAGTGGGTTCGTCGATTTTTTAAATTTAATTAAATATTATCATGTCCCCTATAATATATTATCGTTATTGTGCCAAGATGGCGTATAATATATTAGTGTGGCAGCTTTCAATCACGTGCACGTTTGGGGTCGTGATAATGATTTTTTTTTTTTTTTCTATATCTACAAGCAAATTATTAAAAATAAGAAAAAAAAAATTTTAAAACGTATACTAAGCTGCAATGTGTAGGTTGAGGTTGAGATGAAAATCAAATTTTCACCACCTCTAAAAATACCTCCCGAAAAGGGATTTTTGACAATTGACTCTAGGAGGTTCCGTATTTTTAGGTCTAAATAACGAATGCACCTCTTACGATTTTTTGCCAGCACTCCCTTGTCGCGGGGAAAAATTTTAAGTGTAAATCTATTATTTTTTATGGTGGAAAACGAAAAAAAAAAATCTGAAGTGAAACATATATATATATATATATGCATTGCAGCATCTGTTCAGATAATGTACGACATGTGTCGGTTCGAAAAAGCTTGGATGGTTAGCAAAGTATCGGCTTGGTGTGCACCATTTACGAAGGAAGAATTAAAAGTATTCGAGTACGCTGAGGATTTATATTATAATTACGTTGCTGGAAATGGCCGAATGGTCAATACACGTTTGGGATGTCTACCATTGCAGGACATGTTCAATAATTTCAAGTGAGTTTGAAAATTAATTTATACAAATAATAATAAATATTTTCATCTCATAATTGACGGTCTATGAGTTTCTCTTTATTTTCAGGCAACTCGAGCGTGGAGAACTGATGGGAAAACCGAAAGGCGTTTTTTACTTCACTCATACGGTGACAATGCTGAATTTTTTGACGTCGATTGGCATTGCCAAGGATTCAGAACCTTTGCTGGCAACGAATTATAGACAAATGGCTAGACGACAATTTAGAACATCGCTCATAGCACCTTTCAACTCAAATCTAGTTGCAGTATTTTACAGGTAACATACGACAAATGGCTTTAGATTTTTTTTTTTTAATTTTAATAAAGTTCTCGATGTAATGAAAATTCTTTTTTTTAAATAATTCAAAATTCAACCCCTAACGGAGTGAAAAGGGGTAAAATGTTTTTTCGCTGATTCAAAGCGTGCGAAGCCGCAACAGCAACAGCTAGAACTATATATGACGTTCACATATAATACGAGTAGTTAAATATTATTGTATCGTTCGTTATCCGCGCATGGGTATGAAATGATGAACTGTGAGGTAACGCCGAAGGTCCGTTCCACATCGATTTCAGATGTGAGGGCGATATAATGTTGAGAGCCGGCCAATATATAAGCCTAAGTGAGGTCAAAGGTGAGCTTCCGGCTCCATTTATTTCGTGGATAAAAGTACCCGCCACGTTTGGATATTCTCAATCGGCGCAAAAACAATATTGCAAACAAATGATGAAAATAATGAACGATGCGATAATTTTTACAAAAAAAAAACAAGGTGAATCTTTCATTGACCCTAATATGTCATCTAGTTTTGGGAGGACTTCAGAAAAATTTGAATTAAAAAACGCGTTGAAAAACAATTCAAATTGAAAATTCGAAAAACTTCCATATTTTCTATTAATTGCATTTTTTTAAACTCTGACTTAAATTTTTTTAAACTTAGTATCGAATTGGTTTTTCTATCCTTTTTTTTGTGGTAAGTCTCTCACTCTCTTTTCTATTAATCCCCCATTGTGTAAAATGAAAATTGAAAAACATTTATCAATTTTCTTTAATTATTTCGGCAAAAACGTCGTACTTTTCGAGCGCTCACCGTGCTGTTCCCCCTTTCTTGTGTTTATTGTCAAGCAGAGATATTTATCAGGACACATAATATATCATTTTTTTTTTTTTACATAACAAAATCAGATACTTTAGGGATGAACTACCGCTCGTTGTCTTCAATGAGTAAAATTTACCGAAAAAAGTTGCCATCGCTTGTTTGATATTCCTCGAGACCCTCATACATAAAAAGTGAATTTTCCTTTTTTTACTCGTTGCAGATGCAAGAATTCTGATGCTCCAAACAAAGTGATGTTTTATCTTCAAGAGAAACCCTTATTATTGGAGGGATGCCAAGTGGGCTTGTGCGATTGGGAATATCTGAAAAACAAGCTGGGAAGTGTTGCTTCCGAGTGCGATCCAAATTTCTGTTTGAATGGAAGTGGAGTCGCCTCAAATCGTCCTTGGAATATTGTCTATTTGTTGATTCCATCGATATTGCTCGTTCAATTTAGTCAATGGAAGCGATCGAGCTGCGATGAACTGGGATCGAATTAAATCGAAGTTTAATGAATGAAAAATACGTCGAATATATTCGTTCATTTTTAGAAAATATCACCGGAAGCAAAATAATTAAATACAAAATATGTAATATGTTTTAATTGCAAAAAAAAAGTGTGCAAATAATATTTTTATGTCAGAAGTCGTAACGATTGCATTGCGGAGAAACCAGTCAAGCATTTATAATGTTTTCCTTATGTGTAGATTAAAATATGCGTTCATCATAAATGGCGATATTCCGTCCTCTTAATTTTTGTGATTGTTAACTTTTTTCAACTTTTTGCATTATATACAGCTTTTAACAAATATAACACTAGGTAGCGAGAGTTATTCACGATAATTTTAATTAAACACTTTGGCATGCATACCTACATATCCTATATAGATATGAAATGTACAATTATGTAAGGGCGTTGAAACAAAATATTATCTAGCGAAATAAAACGGTGCAGATAGAGATTGTATTTTTAGATTTCGTGATTCGTGATAAAAATATGCGTCCATTATAAAGTAACGATAGTCCGTCCTCTTGATTTATGATTATGAGCTTTTTCCATCTTTTTCCACTGCATAGCTTTAACAAATAACACATATGAAGTAACAAGAGTTATGCATGATAATTGTAAAGAATAAATAAAGATATAATATAATAAATAAAGAATAAACAATAAATAAGGAATAAAGAATAAAAGCAAATACAAATACTTTTTGGCATGCGTACCTACATACATATATATATGTATGTATATCGTTGAGAAATGTACAACTATGTAAGGCCGTTAAAATAAAATATTATCTAGCGAAATAGAACGGTGCAGATAGCGATTGTATTTTTCAGATCGTCTATTTTTGTTTCGGTGTAAGGTAAATGTCCCAATGGCCGGACATCTATGTAAAAAAAGGTATTTCTGTCGTTTTTGCGCACACGCGCCGTTCAGTAATTGGGATCTCTCCAGCCATTGGGACGTTTACCTTAAGTTATTCGACAAAAACTGGGTTGGATGATTCCCATATGAACTTATCGGAGAATCTTATTCCAAAAAAGAAATGCGATTCTGGGATAATCCTAATATATAAAATGTTTTATTTTTTTATTTTTTAAAAGCAATCTAAATTGCTTTGACCGCCCCGAATGTCACCGACAACGTCGTGACGACCTGGTGGATTTTCGAGAATTATTGTTGTGCACATATAATGACTTTCCTGTGTATTTTTATCTCGATCGCTGCGTCAGCGATATATATGAAGTGATAATTGCTCGCGGTAGCTTTTATTCATTTTTTTTGTTTGTTTTTTATTCTGCGATGATAGACTGTGGAAGCACGAAGGTCCGTTCGACATCAATTTCAGATGCGAGGGCGATATAATTTTGAGAACCGACCAATAAGCCTAAATGACATCGAAGTTGGGAGCTTCTCGTTTTATTTGTCTCGTGGGTCAAATTCACTTTTATGTTATTTCTCAGTGAGAGCAAGAACGACCAATGCCGAGGACATAACGCGCATTGCGATAGTCTCATGAAACAAACTAAGAAAGACGAAGTGAAAGATAAATGGAAAAAAAATAATTTATAAACATAAAAATATTATTATGAATATCCGGCGGCTATTTCGTGAATTTCTGTGCCTCGTAATTTTTGTAAATTCGCTTAAATCAGAAAATTGGATCGACGGTCTAACGGATTACCTAATCGAAACACCGGAAATCCGTCAAGTAATATTGATAACGAATCTGAATAAAATTCATTCAGCAAGAAATCCTCAAATTGACGATTTATTTATGAAATTGGTACAAAATGTTCCCACGGTGAGAGCGAATATAGAAAATGTGATTGGGACGAAGAATTCATTGTCGAACAATGTGATTGACGATCCTAACATCTCGATGGACACTTCGACGACTTTTTTTCTAATAATTGAGTTTAGCGATTTATCGGGAATTTTATCGTCAAAAATGATGATCGACGCTGTCCTAGAGACAGCAGAAATAAAAACACCGCTTTTTTTGCTTGTATTGATTACTCGGATACCAAACGATGGTCTTCTGCAACTGTTGGAGTACGCTTGGACCAAGCAATTAATCGATTTCACGATTTTTGAATTGATCGAACCTGAAATTGTGAAAAATTCGGTAAAAATGGATTATTCAGCCACCGCACCGATCGTCCATCGTTACGATCCATTCAAAAAGGAATATACGAGAATAAATTGGACATTGAGCGTAATAGTGTTTCCCAGAAAAGTAGTTAACATGAGGGGTCATCCACTCAACATAGGAGTAACCGATACGCCACCATTTTCACTCGCAAAATTCGACAAAGCTCATCACGATCTACCGTACGATTTAGGTGGTGCAAATATCGAATTAGTGATAACAATCGCCAAAGCTCTGAATTTCACAACAAATTATTTGCAAAAATTGACAAATTTTATAGAATTTCAGACCGATGACACGGCAATTGGAATTTACAATTTAATGGCTTCCGGAAAGATCGATTTGCTCTCAATTCTTGCGCCTCATTACTTGGAATCTTCGAAATACGAAAATGTCAGAACAACGACCATAAGAGCAGATAATCTTTGCCCAGTAGTGCCAATTTTGCCGAGTGTCAAAATGCCACTACCAGCTGATTTTTTCGAGGCGTATATACTCTGTTTTGGTATCGTTGTTATATTTTCGATAGTAAAAAGTTTGTTGAAATTTTCGCCCCAAATATGGCAGTCATTCAATGTTGTACAAGTGATATTTGGCGTTTCGGTTACTCGTCAACCGACTATAAATGCTGAACGTATTATGTTTGTTTGTCTTTTCGTCGTATCGTCGACTTACTCGGCGAACATTTATTCGGCTCTTACGCAAATAAGTTTGCAGACTGATGCTAGTAGGGAGTTTAATTCTTTCGAGGATCTCGATAATTCGGGATTCGTACCTGTCATAAGTTCATATTTGTACAACAAAACATTTTCCCACAGCGATGGACACTTGACAAACATAAAAAATAAAATTCAAGTATCCCACAACATGGCCGATTGCCTTTATCGCGCCGCTAAACACAAAAACGTTATTTGCATCATGAGCAAATCTGAGGTTAGGGTCGATATACGAAAAAACAAGGGACTGGAAAATGTTGTGAAGCTTGTCGAGCCATGTTTCTGGACAGACAGTACATCTTTTCTACTGAGAAAAGGATCGCCTTATCGCACTTATATCGACGTTGTGATAAGACGTTTGAAAGATGCGGGATTGATGGGAAAGTGGTACAGAAATACCGATTATAAAATATCGTCAAGCGACACTGATGATACTGATCCTGATCGCGGTGACGACGTACAATTCTTGTCAGTTGCTCAAAATCAGAAAAACATGAGAGCTCTTCGTTACCAACTGTTGGCAATAGCGATTGTCGGCTACTCTGCATCTGTCCTGGCATTTCTCGGAGAGATTGCCGTTGATCGTTTATCAAAATTGTGGAGGACAACAAAAAAGCCGATTACTAAGTATCGTCAAGCGACAGGACACTGATCGCGATGATATACAATCGTTGTCAGTCGCTCAAAATCGGTAAAACTTGGTTGCTTTTTGTTACGAACTGTCGGTAATACTGGTTGTCGGCTACCTTGCAATTCCCTATTGTACTGGCTGTTGGTCGCTTATCGAAATTGTTGGAGGACTTATCTTGTGCTTTGTGTAATAGTGCCGAGTTGGAGTTCGCTGCAACACTCATCTAGCTTCTATGACTGGTAACAATAAAAATTACAAGTGAATTGCAAAAAAAAAGCAAAAAGATCGTGTATATATTTTGTTTATTAAAACTAATCGATTTTAATGGTTGCAAATTATAAAAACCGATAAATCAGTTTATAGTTTTAACTGCTGCTGTTGATTGTCATTAAGAGTATGATCAGATGATCAATTACTTTGTCCTAGGTAAATCAGTTGCGTACGAAAAAAAAAAGTTAAAAATTTATGGACCTAAAATTTATTATCATTTTTCTAATTTCATACTTTCATTTGCAAAAACTTTTCACCTCATTAATTATGAAAAAAGAATGGAAAAAACAAAATTGAAAAAGGATTTTTACACGTGCTCACAGCACTCCGCACACTCACAGGGACTCACAGACCCTGAGCTCGGTCCAAGCGGGGACATCAATATTATGTAAATTACATCAAATTAAAAATAATAATAATGATGAACAATATTTTATTTTACTCAAAAAAATGTACTAAAGAATCAGCGCACAGCTGAAAATGTCAATACGATAGCAAAAACGTAAATAAATTTAAAAAAATAATGTAAACGTGAGATTCTCTGGCAGTAGTGACGAGAGAATCATGATGATAAATATTTCTCCGTAAATATCGTACGCGTTATATTGATTTAAAAAAAAACAAATTTATTTAAAAATCATAAAAATCTGCGCGTTTTCTTCGAAGCGAAAATTTTAAACGACAAGGATTTTTTACTTTCCGTATTATTGAACATTATATGTAACCGACCGCGTGAAAAGGGACCATAAATTTGCCGTGGTATGGAATGGAGTTGATCATATCATATTCACGCTTTAATCCCACTCATAAAAAAAAACTGCATAACTTTAAGAATGATGGAGTTTATTTATTCGTCTCCAAAGCGAAAAGTCAGGTAACCCTGTGTGTGTACTGATAGAAACATTTTCAACTTAATAATATTCAAATTTAATAATACACTACAGTACACTGAATCTTGATAGAAACATTTTCAACTACATCTGGGTATCGGCGATAACAGACTCCCAGAGCCGAGGCTGTTTATGCCACGCTGTGTATGCCTCGGATCCGGCAACGCTGGACTCTTGAAAATAGACTAAACAGACGAGAGGACTCTGAAGACTCCACAGGGAAGTCCAGCAGTTCATACTGGACCTTCGTCGAGAAAAGAACAACCTTATTGCATTTTACCGTCATATATATTCGTCCAGATTTCATATTTCTATATCATAATATTATATCCACATTTATTATAAAATACAACGTAGTAAATTTAATAATACACGACAGTACACTGAATCTTTAAAGGAACTGAATCTTTAAAGTAACCCATCGAGACACACCGAAAAATATAGTTACACGGAGGGTTAATTATACAAATAGATGATGGTGAATTATTTGAGAATCAACGGATTGTAAAATTATCAATTTTTTCTTGACTAAAAAAATTGTATTAAAAGATAATTTGAAAAATGTATTTGCATTAATTGAGGAAATTTGAAAAAAAAAAAAAAACAAAAACAAAAAAATTGAGATGATTGTAGGACCATTTGGGATGAAAGGTCCCATATGTATGAATGTGTTTTTGTCATAAATGACAATAAGTTCTCATTTCATTATCAGCGCTCGAACTGTCTCTGTGTACAATAATGCATCTTTTTATACATATCTATGTATATATAGTCTGATATACATATATATACGTGTATACATATCTACTGCAAGTGATATATATATTGTGTTGAACGAACAGTTTTGGCCGTTACTAGAACACATGATACATTCTCGAAAGGGTCAAAACTTTCCAATCAACCCAATATATATATATATATTATTTATGAATTCTTACTCGAACGTCCAGCTACACGATTGATATACTCATTGGTGATCCGAACCATCAGGGGTCATCGGTTAGCTTTTGAGAGACGCGCGTTCAGTTAGAGACGAGATATCTCTCTGTAAGCATCGCCACAATGAATACTCTGTTATTATTTCTTCTCGCACAAACGTTTCTCTATGAAATAATACTCGATGTCCAAGCCGTCACTACGACAGAAAATGTACCCACCGGAAATGGAAAGGTCATCAAACGATATAGCTATCTCACGAAGAAATTTAGAGTACCGGTAATAAGTTATGCAATTTATTATAAAAAAATATAAAAATGAAAAAAAAATATTAATTTGGATTATTCGTCAATAAAAAAAAGACTGATAAACTGATTTAAATGAAATATGTCAATAAATAAATAAATTATCTTGATTAATAATCCAAATTAATAATTCTATCAATTAATATTTCAGGTTGATCACTTTAGTTTTGCCTTGAACGATACGTTTAATTTACGTTATCTGGTAAACGATACCTGGCAAACTGGCAAAAATCCTCCGATATTCTTTTACACCGGAAATGAGGGAGACATCGAAATGTTTACAGAAAATTCCGTAAGCTTTGAAAATTAATAATGAGAAAATCATATAATTAATTTTACCAAATTTTTTTTTTTTTTTTATTGTCATTTCTGTAATTTATGCATTATAATTTTATATCGATAATTAATAACGTCTATTTGAAACAATCAGGGTTTCATGTGGGAAATAGCCCCGAATTTTGGTGCTCTGCTGATTTTTGCCGAGCATCGTTATTATGGCGAATCGATGCCATACGGTAACAAATCTTACAGCGAACGAAAGTATTTGGGATACTTGACCTCCGAACAAGCAATGGCAGATTTTATTGATTTGATACAATTCATCAAAACTGGTGAGAATTTGAAGCGCAGTCCTGTTATAGCATTTGGTGGCTCTTATGGGGGTATGCTGAGTGCCTGGATTCGCATGAAATATCCTCATATCGTACACGGGTAAGCTCATTCTCTCTCTCTCTCTATCTCTCTCATATGATTGATTATTACATAAAATAAATTAACAACCATAATAAATCGTAGAAAAATAAATTATGAAAAATATAAAAATAAATAATAATAATAAATATCATTTTCGTCAGTATTTTTATATTTTTATCAACATTTATTAATAATTTATTGATTGAATTTTTTGCTAAGGGCAATCGCAGCTTCCGCACCAGTATTATATTTTACTGGTATGACTGATTGCCAAGCATACTCGAGAATCGTTACGTCCGATTTTCGATCGGCCAATCCACAGTGTCCTTTGCTCATTCGAAAATCTTGGAAAATAATATCGAGCCGCACATCGACCGGTAATCACGAATACTTGCTTGAATTTTAATTACGGATTTTTATGCAGATGCATCAATTTTGTGACAATTTCTTGGTCAATTTTTTGTCATCGATTAAAAAATTTTATTAAATTTTTTTCTGGATTTGTGTTAATGCTGTTGAATTACCGAGACAAAAATGGGGTATAAGAAAGATTGGAAAATAATAGAGAAAATTGTCATAATTGGTAAAGTGACCTAAATTGTTTCATCTTGCAACTTTAGAATCAAATAAGGGTGATTTTTTTTTCCTTTCAAAATGCTGTCAAAGTTTATTGGCTGAAAAAGTCTGTCGTTGATGTTATATAACTTGAAAAAAAAAAAAAAATAGTAAGGCAAACGTAAATTTCATTGGACAAATATTGCGATTTAAATATGGAAAAAAAAAATAAATCAATGAAATCTTCAGACTAGCTCAAAAGCTTCGGTTGAGTACCATAAGATTTTTTTTTTAGTTCGACGCTGTTTTGACTCTGACTAGCAGGATTTTCTTAATTCTCTTCTAAAGAGAATTAAAATTCAATTTCGAAAATTTGAAAAATAAAAAATCGCAAGACACGATTGATAATTTTAAAAATATTGAGAAAAACTTATGTGGCAGGTGAAGGAAAAAAATGGCTGTCAGCAAAATGGAAACTTTGCAAGCCATTGAACAATACGTCAGACGTCAAGAAGCTTATGGATTGGCTAGCTGATGCTTATTCCACCCTGGCAATGCTGGACTATCCATACGAGACAAATTTTTTAAGGCCACTCGCTGCAAAGCCAATATCCGTAGGACACTTTTCTTTTCTTTTTTTTTCGTGAAAGTTAACGAGAGCATATGAATTTTCGTTGAGTAATTGAAAATTAATTAATTATCGATTCAGGCCTTTTGTCGACATCTCGGAAATTCGAGCCTCAATGGAGATGATTTGTTGATCGCTATGGACAAAGCTATAAACACTTATTCGAATTATACCGGACAAACGAGCTGTTTAGCGTCTGACGATGTTGGACCAAATTTGGGTACATTAGGCTGGTATTATCAAGCATGCACCGAAATGGTCATGCCAATGTGTAGCGATGGTGTTAATGACATGTTTGAACCTACGCCATGGGAATTTGCGAAATACAGCGACGAATGTTACAAAAAATTTAATATTCGACCCCAAATTGACTTGGCATGCAAAACTTATGGCTGCAGAGATCTGTCGTCAGCGACGAATATCGTGTACAGGTAATTTTCGATTTCTTCGTAGAAATTCTTCGTGCACAATTCAATTCCGTGCAGAGTCAAGAATTCGTGAAATTTGTAAAATTGCATCGATCATTTTACGAATTCTTGGCTCCGTAATAAAATAATGCAGATGCATAAAAATTATTGGATTTTTTTTTACATTCCTAAAATGGTTGGGAATTTAATTTCTCGTTCATAGATCATTTCATTAATATTTCATTCTTGTCATGCATTTTCTCTCCAGCGACGAATATCGTATACAGATAATTTTTAATCTCTTTGTAGAAATTCTTTTGCAAAGGATGTAAAAAACTGTAAACGTGCAAATTTTTTGGATATGCACAAATTCATCTCTTATGTTATATATGTTTGCAGTAATAATACAATGCAATACAAATATTTTTGCTGTTGGAGGAATAATTTTCTCATCCATTGCCACACTTAGATAAATATTTATTTATCTCTTGTAGTCCTGTATTTTTATTTATATTCTCATTTCAGCAACGGCCTAAAAGATCCATGGTCGAGTGGTGGAGTCTTGAGAAATGTTTCCGCATCTGGAATAGCCGTGATAATACCAGAAGGTGCGCATCACCTTGATCTCCGAGGCAGTAATCCAAATGATCCCTATACGGTTATTCAGGCTCGAAAATTTCACGTTTTTTCGATCAAAAAATGGATTAAGCAACATCACGATCAAGCTCCGATCAGATCCGTATTTAATGAGATCCCCAAATCTCTAGGTAAGTAATCGAGCAATGATCAGATCAAGAAAATTATGATTCTTCCTTGCGATTGCAAAAATGCAATTTTTGAATGGGATGGAAATTAAAGACCACAATCTAGAATTAAAGCATAATTTCGTTGGCTGGGTACCACATACCCATGTGTATTGTAGTAAGGACAAAAAAATATGTGTACTGTATTAAGGGTAAAAAAATGTGTACCGTATTAAGGGTAAAAAAAATGTTGTACTGTATTAAGGGCAAAAAATATGTGTACCGTATTAAGGACAAAAAAAATGTGTACCGTATTAAGGGCAAAAAATATGTGTACCGTATTAAGGACAAAAAAAATAAGTGTACCGTATTAAGGGTAAAAAATATATATACCGTATTAAGGGCAAAAAATATGTGTACTGTATTAAGAACAAAACAAATATGTGTACCGTATTAAGGACAAAAAAAATATATATACCGTATTAAGGGCAAAAAATATGTGTACCGTATTAAGGGTAAAAAAATATGTGTATCGTAGTAAGGATAAAAAAAATGTGTACCGTATTAAGGACAAAAAAAATATGTGTACCGTATTAAGGGTAAAAAATATGTGTACCGTATTAAGGGCAAAAAATATGTGTACCCTATTGAGGGTAGAAAAATATGTGTACTGCAGTAAGTACAAAAAAATATGAGTACCGTATTAAGGGCAAAAAATATGTGTACCGGAGTAAGGACAAAAAAATATGTGTACCGTATTAAGGGTAAAAAAATATGTGTACCAAAGGACAAAAAAAATATATGTACCGTTCTAGGGTCAATAACCGCGAGTAACCGCGACAATGTCCGATAACAGAGACAATAAAATTCTCGTATGTAATTACATACGAGAATTCAGAGCTATCGCTGCAATTAAGTACGCACATGCACATTTGTTATGTTCGATTAAAAAATAATAAAAACTAAAAAAAATTATCTCGCGAACAAGAATTTTTGAATAAAAAATATTGTCAATAGAAACGAGCGATATGAATTATTTAATATAATTTTTATTCGCGAAATAAATACATATCAGTTCTGTGGTACGTGATATACATCGAAGCGATAATTATATAATGCCTAATGGCATTCAAAATTGTTTCATCGTCAAACATTTTACTCGGTGACGATAAATTTATGAATTTTAAAATCACAACTGCGTGTACCAATAAGTGATGCAATAAGCACATCTATCGAGCGAATATTGATGGATATCGTGTATAAATGTAAAAAAAAAAAAAAACAAAAACAAAAAAGATCACATTATTATTACAATTAAAACGGCATGTTTTTTTTTGTCAACGAAATTGTTCAATAATCAGCCGCGCTGATGAAACGGAAAAAACAAAAAAAAAAATACAAAAATTGCATTTACTCGATCCTCAACGACGCAATAATACAAGTCAACAATTGTAACAGCCTTGAAAAAAAAAACCTGCGATAAAAAATAATTAACTACGCGAAAAAGAAGAAAAAAAAAAAGAAATTTTTGACGCTAATTTTTCTAGCTCAATGAGGTGTCCGACGATGCGCTGTTGTTGGCCGAGGCACGCCAGAACGACCGCGAAGCTTTTTCGGCTGCGTAAATGTCGTTTCTGTTCCCGTATTGTATGTCAGATAAATATTCGACAAATCCGGCTGTGGTTGCTGAAGAAGAACATTTTTAACGTGTCAAAATTGGCTAGGGAAAAGTTTGTTCAAATTAATTCTAGAAAAAGAAAAGTGAAAATTCGGCTCAAATAACTCACATCTTTGTTGTTGCCAATCGGGGGTGTTGCTTGGGCCTTACGCATGTTATTACCCGTGTACGCTACACATTTTAGTTGCCATTCTCCAATATCCTCGTTCCAATGGACATATCGCTCGATCATCGTCTGAATAAAAAAAAAAAAATGAAGTTTCACGAAAAATAGTAACAATGCGATTGTTTTCGATTTTTACCACGTACTTGATACTGGACGGGGATGTAACTGTTTAAAATTAATTCTTGCAATTGCAATTCCCTGCCGATGCCTCTTACACCCTCCAAAAGACCTTCCATTTCTCTCTGATGCTCCTCCTGCAAATCCAACAATTCGGCCTTTGCCGACATCAACATCGTATAAACTCTGGCCAGTTTTTTCGTTTTGCCTGCAGCCTCTTCCTGCAAGGATGAATATTTCTCCTCGATATCGATTCGCTCAGCTTCCTTTTCCTCGATCGCTCTCTTCAATTGTTCCTCTCGACTTTTACGTTGATCGAGCTCAACCGCTGCTGCTGCTAATAATTGCTCCTGCGCCTCCGCTTTTTCCAACAAATTTTCACCACCGACCAAAATTTTATTTTGCAAATTTTGCATCTTCTCGCGCAAAGCTTCTTTCTCGCTTCTGCGAAATTGACAAAATTTTATTAATTATCGTAAAGCAAAAAAAAAACAAAATAAGAAGAATGAAAATAAAATGCGCAAATTTTGTTTACACTTTTTTTCACCTCCAAATATTAAACTTACTGAGTCCTTTTCAACTCGATGACATCCTTATCATCAGGGCTCTTGTCCTCACGCTCGGCCTTGTCAGCTTTTTCCGCAGATTCGACATCACGATCGTCGAGTTCCTCCATTGTTAACATTTGACTTCTCCTATGACGAACTTTACGATCGCGTTTAGTTTCGCCATTTTCTTCGGATTCCTCGGTATCGCCGTCCGACTCGGAAATTTCGGTACCATTTTCTTCTAATTGTTTGCGCAATTGTTCAATTTCATCTTGAAATTGTCGTAAAAGAGCATCTTTTGGATCTTCGTTGACTCTCGCTCGATTTTTGATATTTTTTGCACGATTTGCGTATCTCAGTGTGCTGATAGTCTCGTCGTAATTCATATCGGCCGGGCTTACATTGGCGCACTGCAAATTTATTGTTGAGAAATGAAAAAATGTTTTTTTCTTTTTCGTTTTTTTGTCTTTTAGTAATTTTTTTTATAAAAATGCATCAGATAAACGATTATAATTGGAAAATCTTACCATAAGAGTTTTTGAATTACCGCCCAACGAGTCTTGTAACAAACGCGTTAATTTTGAATTTCTGTAAGGCACGTGAGAACTTTGACCATCGACAAGAGCTGATATTACATTGCCCAATGTCGAGAGGGACAAATTTATCTTCGTAGCTTCGCGTAATCTTACACCACTCGCTTTCGTTTTACTTTGTCTCTCTGAACCCTGTTAGGATGGAAAATTTTTTGTTTTTATTTTTTTTTTAATCAATTAATTACGAGCTATTTAGGTTTTTTCATCGACTTACAGCCAAATCTACCAAATGGAGTTTTCCCATTTTTACATGCTGCTCGCCATCTTCGCCAAGCTGACTAGATTCAACGGTAATCGTGAATATCACATGAGATCGAGAACTGGAAACATTCATTGCGGTCGCTCCGACGACACCTTGAATATTGTACAGTTTTTATTATTTAAAACTATTTTTTATTTGTTTACTAATTAAAATTATTTACGCCTTTATCAATTTTTTAATATTTTAGAAATTTTACTTTTATTAAAAAACAAATCGAAAAGATGGATTTTCTTTTACTTTTTCCTTCATTTATAATAGTTTTTTTGCACAAATTTTATTTAGGCACTGCCAGAAATTAGTCTATCAAGTGCAATCGTCTACTTTTAAGCATTCCTCATATTTAACGTATTAAAAAATAATAATAATAAATGAAACTCACGATTCTTATTTCCAAGAGTCATTATTCTGTCCAAATCATCCGCATTGTTAACGACATATCCGCTCAAATCTTTCACGAAAACTCCAATGTCCGGTCTCTCTTTGACCTCCAAACGAGTATTTTGATCCTTTCCAAGTAAATCTCGGACTTCTTCGTTGTAAATCTCCAAATATGTGGCTCGTACCAGAAATCTAATTGCACAATTACATTTAATTATTGTATATGTAATCAATGAGACTCGACTGATAGTAAAAAAAAAATATATATATTCAATTGAGAAATTTGAAAATATATTTTTTTTTTATGTTTATCAAATCTTTTCACCAAACTGAGCCATAGCAGCCATTTTCGAAACGCGCGCGCTAGAGGATAATTTTTAAATCTCAAAATATCGTGCATCAAATTATATCCGATGATTTTTTTTTCCATAAATACATACTTCTGATTATCATGAGCCTTTGCAATGTGTCCAAATATCTGAGCGAATGTATTGGGAATGATACCACGAAGTTGCGGTGAAGTTTTGGCTCCGGACATTGTAAATGTTTTGCCAGTTCCGGTTTGGCCATATGCAAATATAGTTCCATTGTAGCCTTGAAGAACTTTGTCAACGATTGGACGAGCAGTTTCATTGTAAATGTCAACTTGGCTCGAATCGGTGTCAAAAACGGCATCGAAAGAAAATACTTTTGGTGGTTCGCCATGAACGGCATTTGGATTTTCGACCGTTATCTCGCTATTGAGTGCATCAACTCTGATAATACTCTTACTGTGTCCGTCCAATTCTCTGCCATTGAGTGGACGAACGCGAACGACGACACGAACATTTTCAATCTCTCCGAGCTCCGTAGCATTGTCCTGAAATATTTTTGAACATTATATAAATGGAGGAATAATATTTTGCAGAATTTGACAAATAAACGTAATACGAATTTAAACAATTAATAAAGACAGAATTAGTTAATTGTAAATATTTACTCCACTTGCTGGCATCGTTTGATTTGACTAGAAATTCATGTGAAATAAAACAAAATAGATTTAAAACAAAAAAAAATTATTCACTGCATAATCGAAGTTTCGAGGAGTCACCGAAACGAAGCGAAACGGAGTCTAGCAGACGAACAACGTCGTAAACAAACCAATCGATATCGTATGTAATACATATATACTATGTATGTTCCTTACTATGCGCAATTAAATGCCTTGAAACTATGTGGTAGGAATTTTATCTTTTACGCCTACGACTGACTCGCCACCTCTTGGCGGTCTGTGTCACTACTACATGCATGAAGTTAGCCTCGACAAATTAACTTCATACAATCGAACCGGTTAAAAGTCAAATTGCATTCGGCTAACTTCACACTCAAATTTTCATTTATCGATCAAAAAAGATCTCTTGACTCCCATACGTTTAAATTAGACTCTCAATCATTCCCGAACGATTCCCCAACTAGTAAAAAAAGTACACTTCATTTGCATTGGCGTGTAAATTATAATAATTTTGAAGGTTATATGTACAACTTCTCGGCACAGTGGTGCCAGTTTGTCCAGTGTGACCAACCTATTGTCGTAAAATTACTATAAGAAGAACTTGAAGTGATAATATAGTGATAAGCTCTTGTGTTTATGTGTGCGTATGGACAATATGATGCACAAATGTCATCTGTCGAATTAACTGCTGTGGAAATGTCAGTCGATCGATTTTATACCGGCGGAAAAAAATCATAATATTGTTTACAACTACGTGAGATCAACACGTTATTGATAAATTAACGTACAATCTATTTATATCATATTTATCTTCCAGCTAGGTAAGTGACGTAGAAACAATTGCGATTCTTCAGACTCATCTTTTTTTTTTAACTTATATATATATTTTTTTCATATTTATTCCGTCTGATTTCCGTAAAGAAATTAATCTCTCAGTTACATGCTATCGCGAGTGAATCGATTTTTATCGTCTTTAGGACCATTTTTTTTCTATTTTATTATAGCTCGTTCCTTTTATTTACATTATGATTTTTATTAGATCTGTGATGATTGAAAAAAAAGTTTTCGAGGTAATAAAACGTTGCACAAAAATTAAGCAGTATTTCCTTTTACCCTATGATTTTTAACGAGATTAAGGCAGGAATTTTAATGAGATTTTTTATCATTTACGAAAAACTGTGTATTATCATTATTATTATTGTGTTTACACAACAATATTTTGTTATCTTTACTCGTCCTTTTTATTTATATAATAATTTATTGATCGTTGGCCTGTGACAATGCAAAAATGCAAAATTATTATTTTCTTTAATTATTACAAGTCTTCGTAAAATTATAAGATTTTTTGGGTTTTTCTCATATCAGCTAATTTGCAGATTTACAAAAATGGGCGACGTCAGACTTTTGATCCAGGAAGAAGGACGCACGGCTCGAAATTTGGTTGCTTTCAACGTACCAGTTGGCACAAACAACGTGGAGAGAATTACGCGAAAGCCACCGAGTGTACCGAGAGCAGCTAGTATTGCCTCATTAAAAACATCAATCAAGACTTCCACCAGAGTGAGATCAGCATCGACCGGACGAGACAAAAAGTCCGGTAAGAAAAAATTTCAGACATTTTTCGGCATATTTTTTCAAATGACTAAAATTACTACGATTAATTATTGTTGTATCATATTTATGCTCGACTTTTTTTTTTAAATTCTTCGGCGAATTTTCCTATTCATCGAGTATAATTAGTAAAATGGAAAATTAATAATTTTATCGAAAATCCTTCATTCAATTGTCGTTCTGAATATTTTTTTTTCTCACTAATAACGATTTTTTTGTTTGTCAAAAATTATTTTTCAGAGCTTCAAGCTCGTTACTGGGCTTTTCTCTTCGGCAATTTGCAACGTGCCGTCGACGGAATTTATCAGACCTGCGAGGACGACGAGAACATATCCGAGTGCAAAGAAGTAATTCTCGTGCTCGAGAATTACACCCGAGATTTTCATAATCTCATTGAATGGTTCAAGGTCAAATGGGCATACGAGAGTTCGCCTCCGCCTCTTCGGCGTACACCATTAGCCTGGGAAGTGCGAAAAACCTCGCCCTGCAGAGCTTGGAATTCTTCTGTAGTCCCAAAATCCACAAGTCCATCGCAACGGTTGAGTCCAACATGCTCGAGTCCGCTCGATCCTTTGATAATCGAAAATCAGCCGATGAATAGTGAAAAAATTGTAAATTCAAGAGACGAGACACCCTACAAGAGGACAAAGGACCATAGAAACAACAACGTCGCAAATCGAGAGACAAAAAATGTTCGCGAGAAGCGAAGAAATTTCAGCGATCCAGAAAACGAACGTGGCAAGGAAAAATCGTCAATTGGCCAAAAGTCCTTAAGCAAAACGATCCCAAAACGCGTTATAACAGACAAGAGTCTCGATCGCGATTTTTCCGAATTCAAAGAACAAAAAAATTCCTCCACCATGAGGAATAACAGATCGTTAAAAAATTCGAGCCTAATCGCCACTTTTTCCGAAAATTCAAACGATCAATCGGGAAAAGAGGAATGTTGGCTAGTCGAGAACGAGAAGACGAAAGGAAAGAAAGAGAATGACGAAGAATCGTGCCCGCAAGAAAATTCAAGCTCAAAGATCGGAAAATCGTCCAATCTGGAGGCAATGAGGAATAAAATAAATGACATTGGCAAAGAATCGAGCCCGGGGGAATCGAATAATCGTCTATCAAACGAGAAGAAGATCGTTGTGGAAAATTCATCAATCTCGAAAAGCCAGAACGAGCCCGAAACGCGAGTAATATCGAAAATTCCATCGAATAAAATTATTCCTAATGGCACAAATTTAGAAAAATCTCGGCCAAAGTCAAATCCGACACGTCCTGCATATTCAACAGTCTCGAGAGCCCGAAATTCAATCGGGCCAAATTTACCGGAAATGCAAAAAATTGTCAGAAGCAAAACGACACTTGGTCTTCGCGAGGCAGCTTCAACGAGTGAAAAAACACGTTCCGGCACTTGTTTGACGATAAGACGACGTGTTGATCAGTCGGCCAGGTCGTGCGATAAGAAAAATAACGAAAATGTCGATATCAGCAATTCCGTTGAAGTTTTAACTAAGAGAAATGGAAAAAATCGCAATTGCGAGGATGTCGATGGTTGGCAAACAGTGAGAAGCCGTTACAGAAGAGGAAGTACTCATAATTTAAATATGTCGACGCGTTTTCATAAACCCAGCACAGCCACGTCTTTGCCAGCATTATCGATCGAGAGTCCGTGTGAGAGAAATAAAAATTTTTGCTTCACACCGGATGTTTGTGATCGCTCGAACGAACAATTGTCCGTGCAAAAAGCGGGCAAAAATCGTAACAACGAGGTCGAAAAGGTCCAGGGAGAAACGCTCATGAGAAATTCACCAAAAAACGAGGCAAAAAGGCGAGCAAGAAATTCTGTGCCAAATGCACTCAATTACACAAATTCAACTTCGATGATCGCTGCGGTTTTCAAGAGCGAAGCTGAATTGCTCGAAAAGAGGATACAACAATTTATGGCCGCACAGGCAGAGAGAGAAAGAATCATCCTGGAGGAGGAGAGAAAAACCGAGGAAGCCGATTCACAGAGATCGCAACAATTGTCGGACGAAGAGGCTTTTTTACAAAGACAAATATTAGAATTGGAATCGACGGAAATTGACGTTGATACGGAGACCGATGAGACCGATGGAGAAACTGTTCTTGAGATCGATGATGGAGAATCCGTTGAGCAATTGACTGATAATGACGATATTAGTCTGGAAGATCGGTGAGGAATAATTTTAAGAATTGCTATTCATAAAATCAAAATTGAAATTTTTTTCGTCAAAATGTTGCGTGTGTGGGTGCGTGTGCGTGTGCTGACTGGCTGGTTGGCTGCACACATTTCCTAAGGGACAAGGAAACTTGGTGTGAAGCTCGGGAAGAATTGACTGAGGGGTTTAAATTTTATAAAATTTAAAATTTTACTAGATTTTCAATTTTTCGAAAAATTGCGTATTCGCTACAGATTTTCAACACTCTCACCAACTGAGCCAAAACTTGCAGTACAAACTGGCTACGTATCAAGGATACTTGGTGTCGAGTTTTACAAGAATCGTACCGTTTAGATTTTATGAAATTTTAAATTTTACTAAATTTTCAATTTTTTTGAAAAATGGCGTCTTCGCTCCAACTTTTCTTTGAAATAATGAGGTACATTTTAATTCTATAAATTCTTTAATTGTTATAAACGGTCGAAACCTCAAAGTATCGAGTTAATAATAAGGAAAAAAAAACGACTAAATTAAATACATTAATGGCCGATAATTTTGCTTATTCGCGAGCTTTATGAGTTACACAAATTGAGAAAGTTTTCAGACGGTTCTTTATAAAATTGATAGGATTTTTTTGAATAACGAATTAATTATTTGATCAATTAATTGTAAACTCTAGTACGCGACTTTAATCGAATATATCGCTGAAGCTACTTTTTTTTGCCATTTTCTTTTTCCCTAAAATTATCAATTTTTACAGCTACGAAAATATGCTGGAAGGAATGTCCTGGTCTGAAAGAATGGATACTCTTGCTCAGCTTCAGGCTCTCGTAGCTCGTCATCCGGGTCGTGCGTTAGAGCTGCATCAGAAATTGTCATCACCGTCGCGCAAGCGATCACTCGCTGAGACTTTACGTCGTTATCAGGCAAAACAAGCGTGTGCTCAGCACAAGCGACAAAAATTGCTCTCCGAAAAGTCGCAGCGGCTTCGTGAATTATTGAACAAAGTTGAGGATGTCAAGAGCGCAAAAAATCAACTTATCGAGGACAAGAGAGTTCGAATGGAATTAAAATTAAAAAGAGCCGAGGAAAATCGTACTCAACACTTGCTGGAAATTGTGAGAAAAGCTCATGATGAGGAGTCCAAATTAAAGGAAATTGCATTCATAAATGAGCTCGAGGCACAGAATAAAAGACACGATTTTATGGCATTGTGTCAAGAACAGGAAGAAAGGCTACAGGTCAATTATTTCATATAATATTTTTAAATATTTTCCTTTTTTAACTAATAAATTATTTTTCACAGAAGATTTATGATTCAGACTGAAAATTTGAGTTTTTTTTTCTTCATATTTTCAGGGAATTCAAGAAGAACGTCAGAGAAGACAGGAAGAAAAAGCGGCCAAAGAAGCTGCAGCTGAAGAACGTCGTCGTGCTATCGAGGCCGAGCGACAATTGCGGATTCAAAAAATGCGACAGGCGAGACGCGAAAGAGAGGAAAGAGTCGGCAAAATGCAGCTCGAACGGGAAAAAGAACGTCAGGTAAATTTCAAAATGCGAAAAAAAAAGGAATTATCAAATTGCATAAAAAAAAAAAATAACAAAATTGGAACAAAATAAGAATTGTACGCATGAAATTTGAATCGAATTATTGAATTTAATTAAAATGCGACATGAATAATTTTTAAATTCAATTAAAAATCTCATCTAAATTATATTAAACATTTTTTGTTATAAATAAAAATATGAAAAAAATTTTGTACCCGCAGGAATTAGCGCGAGAAAAAGCTCGTGATCGTGAGGAACGTTTATCGGCTTTGCACGCCGCTCAGCTTGCCAATCAGGAAGAATTGCAGAAAAAGATTGCACAGAAGCAGCAAGAATCGGCTCGAAGACACGGCGAAAATATCGAGCACATACGTCAACGCGCTGTTGAATCTTCGATATTACGATCTGAGGAAGTTCCACCGACTCTTAAATCGTATCCTGCACAAAAACAATGCACTCTCTGTGGAACTCAGGTGCTTGTAATTCTATTTCTCGTCTAAAAAAAATGTTTATTTAAAAACAATTTATTTTTACACTAAACATAAAAATAATAAATCTTCGAATAATTCGAATATTTTATTCGCATTAAATTCATCACGAATCATTATAAGCAAGTAATTTGTATGCGATTCAGAAAAAAAATATATTTTATTTTTTTTAACAATTTTCTTTTTTCGTTTCGTCATTATAATTCAATTTTTTTTTTTCAGATACCCAACGAGGTTTGCTTGCTGAGTCACCTAAAGCGCAAAACTCATCTGGATGCTGTGAAAAAAATGCACGAGGGTCGCGAACCATCTCGCGATGAACTTCAGAGATTCAATATAGCGCAAATACGCGATGTCGCCTCACCGCAAAATGGTGGCATAAATGGTGGCGCCGCGAGTGATCAGACTAAAGCCGCGAGGGAGAAGCAAAAAGCCCTCAAGAGACGAAGCAGAAAATTGAAACAACGAATTGCAGCTCGTGGCCAAGAGTGGGAAACGCAAAATGTCACGACTTGTCAGGCATCCATCGAGTCACCGAACAAATCGAAATTTCGTCAATATCTCAAAGAACTTGACAGATTGATCAGTAATCATGCAAAATCCGTTTGGCCGAGTGTCGCAGTGGCGAGGCTCGAACGTTGCTTGGGCGAAATGGCCAGGACTTTTCTCAAGTCGGTGAGTCATTAAATAATCGATCGCTTCAACTTAAAAAAAAAAAACCAAACTTTAATCTGTTATCGCAATTAATTTTAATAAAAAAACGTAGATAATTTGATAAACCAATTCAATCGCAATTTTATATTGAATTTTAGGTTTCAATGGATCAGGAAGCATTTAGATCATTAAACGGATTCGAGACATTAACGAGTCTTGTAAATCTTGGCCTCAACGTCCAGAATACTTCGCACAATTTGCCAAATAAGTATGTACACGTTTTGTTGTGATTTTCACCATAACAAGTCACGATTGATATTTTTATCCATCGTGGATATATTCATGCAAATTATCTGCATGAGATGATCGACGATTAGTATTGATTCTTGATTTTTTTTTTTTCCACAGGAGTATAGTATCGGTGTGTCGCGTCTACAAGTCTGCTGTTAATTTTCACAATAACAATATCGAAAATATTCTGCTGAGCAACAAAATAATCGTTATTCTCGATATTCTCCTACAACGTTTCGAGGTGAGTTTTATTTTCACCTACGAAGCAAATTTCTCGTAAATTCGTAATTTTAGTTCACCGGCAGGCCGTACGATGGCGCCACTGATTAATTTAAGGGCTAAAGTAATATTTGTTTTCTCACGGAGGGTAAAAAATTCGTACTCACAGCAATTATTGCCTGTCAGAATATTCTGACAGGCAATAATTGCTTAATTCTATCTCTCTCTTACTCATGTCTATTGCACATTATCTTAAGGTGATATGACACTCCAACAGATAATAACAAATTGGCTGCCCTAATTTTTCCGAGACCCTTCGGATTTTCGACAAAAGCAAAATCGTTTTTTATGGTTTCTTGACCTTAAATTATTGCACTCGTAACTTTTTAGCACTATGAGCGTTAAATGAGAATTTTCTTCATATCTAAAATATATATATATATTTTTTTCACCATTTTATCGCATTGCAATGAACTAGATTCGTATTGAATTAATTTCACCCTTAATTTTATCGAGAAATTATCATTCACATTTTCCAGCAATACTTTTTTTTTCGGCCCTCACATGATTTATATTTGCTAATTATTCAAATTGATTTATTCTTCAAGAACAAAAATTATCATTTTTTTTTTTTAAGTTTGAAAAAAAATTTAATCTAAAGTAATTAAGGGTGTATGCCACGCATAAGCGATGTTCAAAAAATTAAGATTCGTTAATACGTTTCGACATAAAGTATTTTTATTACACTCGTAAAATTTGAGAGCCGTTTACCATTTCAGATTTCCCCTCAAAGAATTTCCAGACATTTTTTTTTTTCACACGCAGCATGTTTAACGATATTTATGATTTTTTTTTTTTTAATTCGTCAAAATGCAACAATTTTATTGCAGCATTGAAAAAAGATAAAAATTTGAAAAAAAAAAATTTCTTCCACAGAAATTAATGTATGAATAACAGAGAATTTTAGATAAATAAATTTTCAGGATTTTTTGTTCATTTTCTAATTCATAAATTTTTAGCTTATAATCGATTAAACTCGACAGCGTTGATATTTTCAATAGTATATCGATATGAGGGTCAAGACAATTTTTTTTTTTCTAATTACCTCGCGTCTCTCTTGATATCATAAAATTTATTGTACTTTAACGACATAATATCTCTAAAAAAAACGAGTCATCCCAATGTTTTTGAAAGTTTTCACAAACTCAATTAATATTATAACGACCTGTGAAAATTTCAGACCAGCGAGTTAAATTTGTCTCAATAATTATACCTGGGTCAATGTAAATACGCGACAAAGCAAATATTTTTAGCACAAAGGCAACGATGAAAAAGATTAATTTTGCTGAGGGTGAAATTAAAAATACATAAAATGATAATATAACAATTATTACGATGAGTGTATAGATAGAATCTCATCAGTGTTTGATACAATAAACTCAATGCTTGCCTCGCGATTTTTAATTCAACCATATTGAACATATATTTATAAATATTATATTTTTAGCTTTTCATCACTTTCCCGGTGTTCTCGTAATTTTTTGTAAATACGCGACAAAGCAAATATTTTTAGAACAAAGGCAACGATGAAAAAGATTAATTTTGCTGAGGGTGAAATTAAAAATACATAAAATGATAATATAACAATTATTATGATGAGTGTATAGATAGAATCTCATCAATGCTTGATAAAATAAACTCAATGCTTGCCTCGCGATTTTTAATTCAACCATATTGAACACACACACACACACATATATATTTAGCTTTTCATCACTTTCCCGGTGTTCTCGTAATTTTCTGTAAATACGCGACAAAGTAAATATTTGTAGAACAAAGGCAATGATGAAAAAAATATAAAATGATAACATAACAATTATTATGATGAGTGTATAGATGAATCTCATTAGTGCTTGATAAAATAAACTCAAAGCTTGCCTCGCGATTTTTAATTCAACCATATTGAACATATACATATATATATATTTATAAATATTATATTTTCAGCTTTTCATCACTTTCCCGGTGGTCTCGTAATTTTCTCAAGGGGCATTGTTCCATTCAACGCTTCACAAATCAGTCCCTCGTCGTTGGCGTAACGGGACGACAATTATTCACGCTCTCGCAGATACCAGCACTGTCTCCTCGCTCGTTCAACGCACTCCCTCTCGCGTCGCCTCTTTGCAACACCGATTTTTCTCTCCCATTCCCTCTCACCGCGCCCTTGACGGCCCGCAAATGCATTAGCGACCAAGAGAGAGCTTTTAGTGACGTCACACACACACACACACTCACTCACTAAAATTCCCCTCAGTACGTGTGGACGTAGAATAAAAAAAAAAGAATGGGCTAGAAACGAGCCTACTTTTTCACATGGATGATATATCAGTAGTGCCATGTATTGAAACTACTACTATGATAAAACAACTACTCTGTACGTTTCCCGTTTCATTGGTTCTTGTTTCTCTCTCTCTTTCCGTTGCTCATGTGTCGAGCTTCGCGACAGAATCGACCTAATCTTTTGTCTCGTACTCTCGCGGTATATATCACCGCCATTTCGAAGAGTTTCACCCTCTTCAGTCCTCCATTTCAACGAGCTATTCGCACTCTGCCATACATTTCTATGTTACGCTCTCCCAGGTACTTTTTTTTCGAGCCTGCTCGAACGCTCAGTCACTTTTTTCAACCCTTTTGTCCATCAAAGAGGCGCGAGGGAGATAAAACTTTGTGGGATAAGTGGAAAGTGAAAAAAAAAACGAGGCGGATATGTTGATGGGATTTGTAAGACGAGAATAAAAGGATTTATTCGATCCTTGTGGGAAAGATTTCGCAATCCGTGATATTTATAGGGAAAGTCTTTAATTGCATTTTTCATTTTTTAATTAGATCTTGTGATCGTGTTAATAAGACGGAGAAAATGTAACGTTTCTCTCAGCTAGCGCTGTTTTAGTTACTGACGCTGCCGCCAGTAGCGCGCGCGTCTCTACGTATTTTCCTCGCTCTCAGCCACCAGCACTCCTTGGTGGCGGCGTCAGTGTAACTAAAAGAAATGCGAGATAAACCATATAGACGGTAATTATTAATTATCAAATCAAACAAAACGTTTTTGTTTTTTTTTTTTAATATAAAGAAATTGTCATTATGTTCCTCCACATCCACCAAATCAGAGAAAAATTCTCCAGTCTAGTTCGATTCAATGTTCTCGAACCCTATTATTAAACGGGACGAGGCTGGTTCAATCATTCTCGGACCATTTGGTAAAGAGACTCATTGGTCTTGGAGCAAGGAGGGTTACGTAATCGGCATCGATGCTCTTTTTCAGTATCTCATTTAGTTTCCGCATGATTTTACAAGTTTTCGTAAACGTCATTATTATTATTATTATTATCATTGTTACAGTACATATGGAATAGAATTATAAAGGACACTAAAATTCATTTCGCCTCGACGGGTTTTTCGATCCGACGAATTTTCCTGATCAGATGAAATTCAGTTTCTCTTATTTTTCCTTGATATTGCTCGAAAAAAAATAATTGTAAATCCAGTCAATTTAAAGACGAAACGAGAATTTTTCTATAAACTCTGGATTATCCTTCGATTGAATTAAATCTTTTACGAGTTTAGTGTTAAAATTTTGATAAGGGAAAGAAGGTGTATAACGTTTTTGATTCGGGCGAAAAAATATTTATATCGATCCCTGAATGCTACAAAGTTGTGCAGACTTTTGAAAAATGTTTTTTTTTTTATATGGAACAAAGTAATGTTTTTTTTTCTTTTTTTTCTTTCAGGCTGTAACAGCGCTGGACGATCACTCTCAATCGATCGAAGCTTCGACCAACGTGACCGTAAATTCAGCAGTGACGAGCGCCACTATACAGCTGCTCTGCAGCCTCATACCGGAAGTGCCTTTTGAAAAGCAAGCCCTTCAGTCTCGTCTTCACGATATCGTGGGGTGAGCACATTTTTTTTTCCTTATCAATGATTAAAAAATAAGTCGAGCAACGATGAAAAATCGATCCTTCCATATTTGAATAGTTCCACATTTAAATAGTTCCATATTTAAATAATTCCACATTTAAATAGTTCCATATTTAAATAGCCCTGTTGGGTCATCGAAAAGTTTATTCCTAAGTGCAATTTTTCCTCAAGGGATGATGGCGTCTCGTTAAGTGGAATAAGTTAGCCTTCCCTCTAATAGTTTACTCCTGTAAAATATTGAGCTTTTTAATCTCCTTTTTCGCTTCGAAAAAGTTTTAAAAGTACGTAAATCAATTATGGCAAACCAAAAGGCTGCTAATATTTTTTTTCAAGCTTCGATTTACCCACCTAAATAAAAATTCACACTGGTCATTATGAAAAATAATTTTTCGACCATCTTCAACTTTGGTGTCAAAAGGAAAATAGAAATTTCAAAAGAAAGAATTCTTCGAAATATTCTAAAGAATAAAGTGGGACAAATTTTAATAATCTATAAAGATCGTGGGAGGAATTAAATTTACGAAACAAAATAAATGATTTTTTCGATGTTTTTAGTTCGCAGATTAACGTGTAGTGTAATTCGACTCAGTAAATTAATCGATATTGAATAAATCATAGGATAAAAATTACAAAAAGTACAGATGGAGAAAAAAAAAAACGATTTTGTAATCGCAAGAAGGAAATTGCTGAAAACCAAGCAGCGTTTTCACGTTTACCGATAATACATATTTTGGACCACCGTGATCGAGTTTGAAAAAGAAGAAAAAAATGTATATATATATATATATATATATATATATGTTTTGAGACGACACCGCGAAGGCATGACGGGGAGTCAAGCTGGGAAATTCAATACTACGCCTTGTATTCGCTCCCGACGGCGTTGACGAGAAACAGTCTGTTTGAACTGTATGAGAGAGTTTTGCCCGTCGCATCGCTCGGTAGCCGATCTTCGTGAGCCACCAAGACGTAAAACACCTGGGTCAACTTCCTCCTCGTCGAGGACCTCCCAGATTTTGTCAGCGTGTGTGTGTACTCATTGCCAACCCTTTGACTCACTCACTCTCTCTCTCTGTCTCTCTCTCTCGTTTGAAAAAGTGAACGTCACTAGTCACAAAGTTTCTCGAAATTGAGCGAGAATTATTCTCGATGTATTTCCGCGTTTCACCTTTTACTTTTTTTTCATCCTTCCTGCTTGAATATTAGGGGATTTTTTTATGCAGTTCTCTGTATAAAAATCGATTGATAAAATAATTGACAGAATGGTAGAAACAAGGGATGATCCCTAATTTTTTAAATGACAGTGAATTGATTTTTTTCTCGAAATTGATCGAGAATTATTCTCGATGTATTTCCACGTTTCACCTTTTACTTTTTTTTCATCCTTCCTGCTTGAATATTAGGAGATTTTTTTATGCAGTTCTCTGTATAAAAATCGATTGATAAAATAGTTGACAGAATGGTAGAAACAAGGGATGATCCCTATTTTTTTAAATGACAGTGAATTGATTTTTTTCTCGAAATTGATCGAGAATTATTCTCGATGTATTTCCACGTTTCAGCTTTTACTTCTTTTTCGTCCCTCCTACTTGAATATCAGGATAATTTTTTTTATGCAGTTCTCGGTATAAAAATCGATTGATAAAATAATTGACAGAATGGTAGAAACAAGGGATGATCCCTAATTTTTTAAATGACAGTGAATTGATTTTTTTCTCGAAATTAATCGAGAATTATTCTCGATGTATTTCCACGTTTCAGCTTTTACTTTTTTTTCGTCCCTCCTGCTTGAATATCAGGGGAATTTTTTTAATGCAGTTCTCTGTATAAAAATCGATTGATAAAATAATTGATGGAATGGTAGAAACAAGGGATGATCCCTAATTTTTTAAATGACAGTGAAATGATTTTCTTTGTTTGGTTTTTTTTTTCAATTTTCTCATTGAATGTTTCAGTTGTTGACAAAACGAGGGCCTAGTTCGTAATCAGCGAGACGTTTCTGGTCCGTGAATGATCTTGAACCGTGGAAAACGACGCAAAAAATTATTAACCCATTTTCGGGATAAGGAAAATTATTATTTTTTTCCAATTTTTCTACGGAGGAATCTCGCATAGAATTTCCTTTTTTTTAAGGGTCAGAGACATTATCTCTGCCTAGGAATTCCGGAAATTCGTGTTCAACACGAATGAATGTCCGAGGAAAAGGAATTTTTGAAAATCCAGAAATATTAACTGTCGAACGTTTTGAGAGTTTGATCGACGTCATGATTTTTCCCATTTCAACGATGCTGGTGATCGTTAGTCTCGAGACGGGGGTTGCGCGTCGATTTTTTTTTTTATTTTTTTTTTTTTACACATCGAGAGCGAGAATTGAACCGCGTGTGTTTGTATGCTGGCCCTGCGAGAGAGAAACGGGCGGGTTGCTCGCGATATTATGATTAATTTCCTGCCGATGTAAAGTAACCAGTCATCGCCTTTACTTAGCGCGATTGCACCGGTTCTTTGTGCGTTTATATACTATACAGACGTATATATATATATATATATATATATATATATATATAGTTCCGATGAACGTGAGGCCAACGATGCGTGCGAAAGCGTTGAAAATATAAAGAGAGATAAAAAGTGAAAGAACTCTCCGTACGCCCACGCTCTATCGATCATTCCACCCTACACTAAATATACGCTTCGAGTTAGAAATTCTCGCTTCCTATTTTATCCGTTCGGTTTTCTTTTTTTTTTTTTTCCACTTTCTTCGTCGATGATCGAATGAATCGTGTGCACGTTTTTTCGTACGGCAATTTTTGAGCAAATCCGAGCTGTGATATATTTCTTTTTATGTTATGATTTTTATAAAAAAAAAAAGATGGAAATCTGAGCAATTGGTATGATTTTAATTTTTAAAAATTATCCAAAATGAGTAATAATCCTTTTTGTAAAGAAATATTTTTCAATTTTAACATTTGATTATTTGGTTGAGGAATTATTTCGAAAGATTTTTTTTTCATCGAATTTTCCTCATTATTCTCAATTTTATTTTTGGATTAAAATAATTATTTTAAGTCTGAAAATTTGTGTAGAGCTTTTGCTTTTGGTTGATAAAATTTAACGGTGGGGATAATTATTGCACTTTTTGGCATGGAAAGCCACATATATAGATGTTTCATTTATTTTACTTCCTCAATAAAAAGCTTCTTCATTTCCTCCCCTCTTTCCGTTATCGTGACGATTGAGTTAATGCTAGAAATGCTTTTTTAAAACGTGTCACGTGACACACCCTCTGATATACTTTTAACTCTGACTCGAGTGAGGCTTTATTAGCAAGATCATAAATGGCCAGATGGATTTTGTGTCAATCGAGATAACGAACGATAGCACAGAGTTCGTTTGCTCAACAATCAAGAACCATCAATTTTTATCGTAACCATTTGTCGTTCGTGATTTTTGAAAACACTTTCAAGCTTGTTTACATTTAACTCTCCATGATTAGAAAAAAAAAAAACGAGGTGAACCATTAATATTTTCTCGTTATATATTGCGAGAAATTCGTACATAAATATTGATGGAATGAAAAAAAAAGTTTACCAACAATTGAAAATTACAAATATATATTTTTTAAGACGTTGAAAATATGAATGAATTAATGAATGTATTAATTAATTAATTAATTAATTAAATAAATAATTAATCAGTCAATCGTTAAATGTGCTCTCAGCTCAGGATCTTATTTTTTTTAATTATAATATTTAACGCTTTAGTAATTTCACTAAACAAACAACGTGAATTATGCGTTTGGGTTGATTGACAGTCCGCTTTTATGGGCGTAGAGCACGTTTGGGCCATGTTCGTTAATAAGGAAAAGGGATCGAAAATTCGTTCGTACAGACGCGATAATCGGGGGGGGCTCAAGTGCCAATCACCATAGATAATTGTCGCCGAGCCTTAAAAAAAAAAATGCTCTGACAAACAATCTTGATCTCTCTCTCTCATTTCTCATTGTTGGAGTATCGATTATTAAGAGAAGAAGATAACTTGCTAGAATTGTCCCACTCTTTGAGCCAAAATCTTGACAGAATTGTCCTCTACTCTTTGAGTCAACATTTTGATAGAATTGTCCCACTCTTTGAGCCAAAATCTTGCAATATAAAAATATAGCTGATGCAAAAAAAAAAAAAATGTAAATTTTTTACTTCTTTTATTTATTTTTTCATTAAAAGTTCAGCCAAATTTACGTAAAAAATGTTATAAATTATTGCTGAAATGTTGCGAAATTGTCACTTTTCATAACTATAGACAAATTTAAACTCGTTTATAGTAAGTGCAAAGTACTATTCTCAATGTGTACTCTGATCGGATTTACATTCGTTATAAATTCAATGTAGTTTATATGGCTATATACAGCCTTACTGTATATTTCAGTATTAAAGTTCTTAAGAATTACTTATTCCACGTCACGCGCAAAATTATTGGCGCCAAAAAAAAAAATAATGTAAATTTTTTACTTCTATTTTTTTTTCTTTAAAAATTCAGCCAAATTCACGTAATTTTTTAAATAAATTATTGCTAAAATGTTGCGATATTGTCACTTTTCATAACTATAGACGAATTTAAACTCGTTTATTGTAAGTGCAAAGTACTATTGTCAATGTGTACTCTGATCGGATTTACATTCGTTATAAATCCAATGTACTTTATATCTCTATATACAGCCTTACTGTATATTGCAGTATTAAAGTTCTCAAGGGTCACTTATTCCACGTCACGCGCAAAACGTGGCACAGAATAAATGAATGGACTCGGTGAATCGTAAATAAAACGTATGTTGCATTTACCAGATTTCATTCGCTCTACGATTTGTTTTTATATGGACCCATTAAATTATACGAACGTACGAAATCCTAGCGCGAAAAAAAAAAAATTATAAATTTAGAACTTACTCAAGAATTTCTCTACTCAAATTAATTAAATCGACACTTGATCAAAGCAAAATTATTTTAATCAAAAATATATTTTTTTACCTTGGGGAAAGAGTTTAGAAAAATTATTTTTATCAATTTTAATATTTTTTTTTTTTGCACTGCATGGCTGTTTAAACTTTTATGACACTAATAGAATGTATAAATGACAAAAATCTTGTTTTTTTTTTTGTATTGCTCTTTTGGCTAAATATTATTTTTCTGAGGTTTTGGGTGAAAATTAATTCGAGTAATCCTCTGGTACTCCTCTCGAGCGATCTCGATTAACATCGGATCAAGTAAGCTTTGGGCTGAGGAAACGATGAGTGGGTCTAAGAACGATCTCACGATACGAAGGAAACCCCCGTCGATTTTTTTTCTAACATTAATAAATTTATGAATATAAACGTTGGACTATATATATATATATATATATATATATATATATATATATATGCATATTTTTTGAAAATTACATTTTTGACATTTTTGATTCTCTCTCTCTCTCTCTCTCTCTCTCTATATATATATATATATATATATATAAATAAAATAAGACTTGGGTTGCTTACCAGTAGCTTATTACGAAAATGAAAGGGCTTTGCGTTAGTAACGTAGTACGTGATTAAATCAAAGTCGAGGGAGAAACGAGGTTACCAGGATAGACGTGCTCTCGCTATATATATATATATATATATATATATATATATATATATATATAAAATATATATAAAAGTTGAAGAGGGGCAGCAGGAGGTTATATATATATATATATAACCTCCTGCTTCCCCTCTTAAACTTTTTTCACCTCCCCCCACTTTATTGCTTGCTCTCAAGGAACGTGAAATATATTTTATTAATAACGACGCCACTGTTTGATCCGGTAATTTAGTTTGGTCCTTGCCCTTGTAAAATAAAAGTCCACATTCTCTTCGAGCACACGGAACACTCTTGTTCTCTTGTTCTTTCTCTCTAGAAATAGACGCTCTGACAATGAGAGAGCTCCTCCACGTGCCCTAACTATATAGCTGCGCTGACGATGTTCTTTGGGAGGCTTTTTGTCGTCTTAAATTTTCAGGACATTAATTAGACATCGTGAATAATTTTTTTACGTTGCATTTATTGGTAACGAATTTGAAAAAAAATGTATAATATTTTTTTTGTGCTTTAAAAATATCGTAATAAAAAATAATAGTAATAATAATAATTTTGCAAAAGAAAACTTTCGTGATTTTTTTTTTTTTTAATTTACCCTCATTTTTTGTCTATGGTCACACGCAGGTATTGTGCGTACTTTTGCGGTATATGACAGAGAGTGAAACCGAGCATCGAGAGGATGGAAAAAAAAAAACGAGTGAGTGCAAACGAAAAAGATGGTGTTGCGTCACGCGAGTGAGATCGAGAGTGCGTGTGGAATAAAAGGGAGAGCGAGAGAGAGAGAGAGAGGGAGAGAGGGAGAGAGAGAGAGAGAGAGAGAGAGAGAGAGAGAGAGAGAGAGAGAGAGAGAGAGAGAGAGAGAGAGAGAGAGAGAGAGAGAGAGAGAGAGAGAGGGGGGGGGGGGGGGGGGGGGAGGGAGGGAGGGAGAGAGGAGAGAGGAGAGAGAGAGAGAGAGAGAGAGAGAGAGAGAGAGAGAGAGAGAGAGAGAGAGAGAGAGAGAGAGAGAGAGAGAGAGAGAGAGAGAGAGCGAGAGAGAGAGAGAGAGAGAGAGAGAATCGTGGAGGGTGCGCGATGGTTTGGCGAGCGGAGGGAGGGGGGGTTGAATGAGCGGGTGGAGTATACGTAATCTGCTAATGGACTCTTCTCTCCGCTGGCCGAATTCACCCTAAACACTGGGGCTGTTGCGAGAGAGCGCCACATCGCCCCATGCGTGGCAAGAGACCCTCCACCATCATTCGCTTTCGGTCCTCTTTTCGCTTGGGGTTTCTCCCTCGCACCCTTCTCTTTTTTACCCCGCAAACTCGCTCTCCCTCTTATTCTCTCTCACTATCTGTCTCTCTTTCGCTTTTCCTCTCTTTCTCGTTTTTTTCTTCCTCTTTTTCTCTTTTTTTTTTCTGTTTTGATTTTTTATCCCGTTCTCATTTTTTATCTTTTAAATTTCACTTGTCCTCTCTCTCTCTCTCTCTCTCTCTCTCTCTCTCTCTTTTACTTCCTTATTTTTTTTTTCATTTTTCCCATTTCTGCTCTAATTTATTTCTCTCTTTTTTATTTTTCTCCCTCATTCTCCCTTTTTATTGTCTTCGTCTCTTATCTGTCCGTCTCGCATAGCCATTTGCGCTTATATATACAATCGCGAAAACGTTTGAAAAGTTTTGCCATCGTCCACAAGTTTTTTTTTTTTTTACTTCGCCCTTAAAAAAATCCTGTACCTTTGTCATGATTAAAAAGAGAGAGAGAGAGAGAGAGAGAGAGAGAGAGAGAGAGAGAGGAGAAAGTATGAATAAAAAAAAGTCCGGGAGACGACTAAAAATAAAAAATGGTCACAGAAAGAGATTCTTTGAGTAGTGCTGGGACTTTGACAAAAGCTTTTTTACACCCCTTTTGGTCAGTCGAGCACGGTGGTCAGAATCTTTTGTACTTCTTTCCAATGTACTTTTATTATTATTATTATTATTATTATTATTATTATTATTATTACTCTTTTTTTCCTATTTTTTTTTCTCTTTTTCCACTCAGCCTACCAGAGTGCTGACACATCGACGCTTCTTTGATTGTTTGCTACGAACAATCGAGCATATACAAAACCAATGTAAAAATTGTCGTACAACAGATAAATGTTTCATCGCCATTTTTATTATTTTTAATTTCCAATGATATTTTTATCGATTTGATAATTTATATCGAAAATTAATCAAATATTATTATTATTATTATTATTATTATTATTATTATTATTATTATTATTATTCTGGTGAAAAATTATTTTGAATGATTTTTCATTCTTTGCTCATTTCTCATCGTACATGTATGTGCACTTTTTATGATACATCATGTAAAAAATTATAATTTTTCTTCGTTTTGATAATTTATATCGAAAATTAATCAAATATTATTATTATTATTCTGGTAAAAAATTATTTTGAATGATTTTTCATTCTTTGCTCATTTCTAATCGTACATGTATGTGCCCTTTTTATGATACATCATGTAAAAAAATATAATTTTTCTTCTTTTTGATAATTTATATCGAAAATTAATCAAATATTATTATTATTATTCTGGTGAAAAATTATTTTGAATGATTTTTCATTCTTTGCTCATTTCTCATCGTACATGTATGTGCACTTTTTATGATACATCATGTAAAAAATTATAATTTTTCTTCGTTTTGATAATTTATATCGAAAATTAATCAAATATTATTATTATTATTCTGGTGAAAAATTATTTTGAATGATTTTTCATTCTTTGCTCATTTCTCATCGTACCTGTATGTGCCCTTTTTATGATACATCATGTAAAAAATTATAATTTTTCTTCGTTTTCATGATTTATATCGAAAATTAATCAAATATTATTATTATTATTATTATTATTATTATTATTATTATTCTGGTGAAAAATTATTTTGAATGATTTTTCATTCTTTGCTCATTTCTCATCGTACATGTATGTATGTTTTTTATGATACATCATGTAACGATCGACGTGTGTATTGGGCTGTCGGGATAATCATTAAGTGCCACTAGAAGGGCAGATGCTATTTGAACGGTCAGCTGTGGTTGCCCGGTGTTTGGATTTTGGTCTCGACAGTGATTTCGTGTTTTAAGTATCGCTATTATATATTTTACCAAGCAACACGAGACTCGTGAACTCTTCAAATGATACTCAATTTTATTGGACTATCCTCGTTCGTCTCGTACGAATAAAATATAAAAAACTTGACTCACGATTTTCATTATTTTTACGAGATTTTTTTTTCACATGAAGATCAATTCGTGAAATTCATTTAAAAAAAAATTGTGGTACATTTTTTGTGATTTTTTTTAGTCTAATTTTTTGAGTCGCCAATAAAATTATTAGCCGATTTGATATTGATAAGATTTTTTTTTTTAAATTCTAGCCACAAATTTAAAGAGTTGCGAGTACTAATTTTCTTCACGATCGTTGAAGCTTTAAAACAACCCAAGTGTTCAATAAAGCACGATTTTTTCTCAATTTTTTTTTTTACACATTTTTGAAGTTTGAACATCGATTTTTGTCATTTTTGCACACTCAATTATTCCTTCTTTCGATCAGATTTTATTAGAATTTTAGAGTGTTTTTTTGGTCGGCCATATCGTGGTGAACCAAACGGAATTCTCCAACTCTACGCAAATCTACATTTTAACCCATTCGAGACCGGTTGCACCCCGTGTGTGCAATAATTACATATGAACACTATAAAGAAAAAAAAAATTCGCTCCTGGGGACAGTGTTCGAAAAAAATCACTCGAATGGGTTAAGCGAGTAAAGAATGAGTGAAATTATTATTTTTTTTTCTAAATTTTGAGCTTTTATCTCACCGAAAATTTCCATCCAATTACAAATAATCTCGACTTTTTATCAAAAATTACAAAATTTCCTGGGAAAAAGGAACAAAAAAAAATAACATTTTTACTTTCTTCTATTCTACGAACAGATGAGGCTGCGAGATAATTCCGAATTATTTGCTATTAATTTTTTTGCTGTATTTTATTTTTTATTAATTGGGGTTGGGGCGTTTCTTGATTATATATATATACATACATATATATATATATATATATATATATATATATATCTTAGGATAAATAACCCAAATGGTAGCTATTTAAATAACATATCTGGTCAAAACGATGACGATGACATGACCATGTGATGGACGAAACGAGCTAGCTTGTCAGCGAGGAGTGTAAGGGACGTGAATGGGTACAGTGGGAAATTCACGAGAGTCGCGGAGTATTTGATCAGGCGGTAGAGAAGGACCACAGGGGTGTCTCGCACTCGTGCGTATAAGAATAGATTCCGGCTGCTTCTGTTCCCATTCCATGACACGAGATGTGTCTGCCTTTACTTATTATTCTCACTCAATGTTGAACCATCAACCAAAACTTCTCTCTCTTTTGCTTCTCGTAATTCCACACACATTATATATATATATATATTTTTTTTTTTTTTTTTTTTTTTCACTTTATATTTATGTAAAAAAATTGCTGATTTATTATAAGTGGGCCCCAAAGTTGCATTTCATTCGTCATAATTTCACACGCATACATAAAACTGTATACTTTTTGCAAAAATTATTGACTTCAATGGGCCCCAAGATTTTCTCTCGTTTCTCGTAATTCCACACACACATATATATATATATTGTTTTTCACTTTATATTTATGTAAAAAAATTGCTGATTTGTTATAAGTGGGCCCCAAGATTTTCTCTCGTTCCTTGTAATTCCACACACACACACGTATATATATATATATATATATATATATATATATATATATATATTTTTTGTTTTTGCGATTATTAAAACCTTCAAAAATACGAGGAAATTATTATTTTTTTCCCTTTCCATCGTTAGTCTAATCGTAAAATTTCTCAGTTATTATAATTCGTATGCTCATGCTCGAGATATTGGATGAATTTACCATCGAGGCAAATGCACATGTACGTACGACTATAAAATCAAACTCGTCGATGGTTCATCCATCGTCGATCGATAATTTTATTGACGCAGTGGCAAAGTGCTAACGCAGGTTCAATTCTCTCGTGCCTATGCCAAGAGACTATTGCACACACACACACACACACACAAACACACGAAGTTTGCGCCAGACTTGATATCCCATTACACTCGAAATATCTGCTATAGTATTTGGGAGTGGCGAGAGTGATTGCATATATATATAGATATAATGGTCCATACAGAAATGAGCACAATGTGAATAAAAAGATTACTCAATTATTTCCATCTTGGAATTCTTCCGTTCAAACTAATTTTTCAGCTGTTACTTACGTGATTTAATTATTTTTAACGAAAATTCATAACTATTACGATTAAAAAATAATTTCACTCATTTATTATTCAAATTATTGTCATTTCTGATCGCCAACGATTAATGGCGTTGCTTTTTAACTGCTTTTAGAGTCCACGAATCAATAAAATTGTAAATAATAAATAAATGATAAATGAAGAAATTAATAAATAATTTCATTTATAAAAAAAAAAATTACCAGTATCATAGCCAAATCTCAGTTTTCAAAACGTTGGAGCTTTTTGAGCCTCTCGTGACTGTTACATCTATATATATATATATATATATAAATCATACGCAGAGTTAGCAGTTCGCCCAATCCGAGTCTCCATATAGTATATAGTAGATATGAATATATATATGTATACATATGTGTATATATATGTATATATATATATATATATATATATATATATATATAAATCATACGCAGAGTTAGCAGTTCGCCCAATCCGAGTCTCCATATAGTATATAGTAGATATGAATATATATATGTATACATATGTGTATATATATGTATATATATATATATATATATATATATATATATATATATATATATATATATATATATATATATATGTATATGTATATGTATATATATATAGTACTGGTGAACATACTCGGTCTCGCACCCTTGCCCTACGTTTGCGCTTACTCGAAGGGAGAACTAGCAAAGCGCGACGATCTCTCGTTCCATCGTTGTCTCTCGCGCTTCGCGTAGCTCCTCGAATCGGCCACCAACGCCTCCCTCTTTCTCTCTCCCCTATCACAGCGTGAGGACCAACCGAGAGCCCCCAAAATCCTGGCGCGAATGCATTACGCGTCAACGAGCTCGGAGTAGCAATATCCTGAGTTGCTCGATGCCCTCGTGAAGTACGAGATTATAATACATTACCAATTCGACGAAGGTACCTCATATACGTTTATACATATATGTATATACGTATAAATTTATATATATCTATATATATCTATATATATATTTATATATATATAAATTTGTATATATCTATATATATATATATATATATATATATATATATATATATCAATCGCTGATCTCCATCATGCACGATTCAAAGTTATTTGTCCTTATTATGCAATTCGCCAAAATTCAAACAATTTTTTTTTCCACGATTGTCTACGATTTGAATCACGACAACGTCTTAATTTATCTACGATCTTGTATAATTTTTTAAACAAAAATCAAATTCGACCTAAATAAAAATTATCAAAATTTAGAGATTAATGGAAATTCGTTTAAACCGAAATTAACAAATAATGTTTTCACTAAACAAAAAAATATTTTTCTGTTCTGAAGAGCAATTGCAATCTTACCACTTTTTTTCTAACAATAAGACGAGTATGAATTAATACTTCGTAATTTTTTGTTTGTAAAAGTGAAAAAAAAAAAATTCAATAAATTCTTCTCGTTGATTTTCTTTCAGGATTTAGAAAATTGCCACTATTTAAAATCCCCTGACCGCGAGCATTCCGACTTTTCCGGTCTGGCATGACTACGTACACTTATAGACGTAAATCGGAAATTCGTCGATTCACGCGATCCCTCTGTCGAATCTCTTTGGAATTTTAACGATCGGATACAAGGCGATAGGTCGTTTTTGCGGGTTTTCAACTTTGACGACACACGTTTCTCGTTTATGCGCTTGTCTGCCCTCTGGTTTTACCAAGCCCCATATCCTACTATATATACGTATCCTCTTCGATGTATAAATTTCAATGAGTCGACGAGTCCGTGGAATGAAAAAAAGATAAAAGTGTGCAAGAGATTTGGAATTTAGTATACATATATATATCGTTGGTCTGACACCAAAAAGGCGTATGAGCCATTCTTATGTGCACACAATAGGCCCTTTGAACTTTTGACCTTCCATATATATATATATATAAGTATCAGCGAGATCTTTGCAGAGCTCGAATGACAGCGGGAAGCCTTGTGAAATTTTGTCCCCATAGTGTTAGTAAGAAGAGCGACACTTGTCATTGCCCGGGGGCTGGCAGGGGTGAAAGGGGGCTCTCGATTTTGCGGGGGATGTCCGGATTCTTGACAGGGTCAGCAGGGGGGGAACTGGGGAACCCCATGTTGAATCCGGGGACGACTCTGTAAATATTGTAACAAGTGTGCCGATATATATATATATATATATGTATATATATGTATATATATATATATATATATTTTATTTTTTTATTTTTTTAATTTTTTTTATTTATATATATATATATATATTTTTTTTTTGTTTTTTATTTATTTTTATATATATATATATTTATATATAAAAGGAGATTCTGCCTCAGTAGTAGGTATATACAGGGCATTCCAGGCCAAATCACCTTTACCTTTTTAATTTTACACTTGTTTTACGCTCAGGGCATAATTAAAAAATACTCCGCACAAATTTTGAAATTTTTTCCTAAAATTGTTACGGCCGTCATAATTTTCACCCATTTTACCCCAAACCAAAGAAACCTAAAAATTGCTATTAAAAATACTCGTCAATGTCTTGTTTTGGGGTATTCGAAATTTAAACGTAAAATATATTTTATTTTTTTCACTCGTTTTTCTACTCTCGCGTTTAGTATATTTTTCCCCCCCGAACAATCGATACCCAAGACTCCGAGGAAGAGAATGAAAATCGACGCCAAAGTGGCCACTTCTCTCGCACCCGGAAACTTTTTCTTTTTTTTTCTCCCCTCTCATCCCCTCGGGTTTACTCCTATTCTTACGTCTCTCCATTGCTACTGTGAATCTCGCTGTCACTTTCATGCCTCGTACACAAAATCTCGAGTATCCTTGTGTGTGCCTTGGATACGTTGGGCGCCATTGTTGTGACGAGAAACGAGCCAGCTTCATAAACAGAGAGTGCGATTCCATGGGGTTGCGAACAGTGAGAGAAAGAGAGAGAGAGAGAGAAAGAGAGAGAGAGAGGGGGTGAGGGAAAAGGTAATTTTCTATTTGCTTGTCAAATCGCCTCATTCTCTTTACGCATTTCTCGTTATTCTATAACACATTTTGTTGCCCTGATTACGAATTTATAGAGAAGATGGGGTAAAATGGAACACCAGTAAAAAATCGAAATTTCACGTGCATCGTTTACTAGTTTGGAAAAAAAAGTTCAATTACAATCTTCTATGACGAAAAATTGTACTTTGTAACGAGACTTAAGGACGTATAAAAAATAATTTTTATGGAATTTTGAGATGTTTCTACAAAAATTTTACACATGAAACAGGAAAATTTTCAAGTGCAGGAGAATGATTGAGGAAAGAGATAAGGGTCGTAAAACCCTCAAAGGACGTCCGTTGGATTAACATAAATTACAAAGAAATATATATATATATATATATATATATATATATATATATATAAATAAATAAATAAATAAATAAATAAATAAATAAATAAATAAATAAATAAATAAATAAATAAATAAATAAATAAATAAATAAATAAATAAATAAATAAATAAATAAATAAATAAATAAATAAATAAATAAATAAATAAATAAATCAAAATATATATATATATATATATAGAAAAGTGTCTTATTAAAACGGAGGGGTGCATCACCGTCACGAGATTGCGATCTATCATTGAATGTTTGCGGGGGTTCGAGCAAATACATTGAATATATTTATTATTCCCGACGGCAGTAGCCTCATATCTCATCTGTACATACACATTCATGTACAGATACGCCTATGTGCACATGTATTTAGAAGAGACCGGGGCAAAATGGGACAGTGAGGGAATTGAAAAAAAAATCAGTCTTCGATTCTCTAGTTACGAGAAGCCCAAAAATGGGTAAATACGTAAATTTTCATTATTCCAACACATACTGTGTAATATCGTGGAAATTGTATTTTTTTTTCTCATTGGAAATGAAAAATAAAAATTTTAATTTTCATATAACTCAAACTGTCCCATTTTACCCCAGGTGTTCCATTTTACCCCGGTAATCCTTATGTATGTGTATAAGTGTATGTATACGTATGTAAGTATGAAGAGGGCGATTGGCACGCCCGGTCTGGCAATCACAACCCCCGTCCCGCCATTAGCTAACCATATGATTATTTCATAGCAGCCCCTGCGGAGTTCTCGCGGCAGGGGTGCATATCTTTACCTCGTGCGGGCCATCGGGGCATCCCCGAACTGCCTCTGAATCTTTCTCTCTCTCTCTCTCTCTCTCTCCTCCCTCCACTTTATTCTTCGTCGCGTCCTTCACTACTCCCAACCCTCACCCCCCCCCCCCCCCCTTTCTTCTTTCCGTTACTCAACGGATCTTAGCGCTCGTCTCGAAATTTCTTTGGATCGAGAGAAAAAGCTCCAGTCAGCTTAGTGTTGAACGGAAGAGGAAATGTATGAGAGGAGGGAATATTCGGGGGAAATATATATATATATATATAGATATATAGATATAGATATACATATCTATATATTGTGCATGCAAATTTCCACACACATGGAAACGTTCTATAAAGAACATGAACACTATAAAGAAGAAAAAAATTTCGCTCCTGGGGACTGTGTTCGAAAAAAATTCCCGTCTCGAATGGGTTAAGATATAATATACAAAATTTCGTGAAGGTTTTTGAGCAAAAAAGAAAAAATATATTTAAATAATTATTGCAATAAAATAAATTATTTAACTCTCATTTATATTTTCATCTCGTCAAAGTTGAGGGAGAAAAAAAATGATTACTATTTTTTTAATCGATTCAATCGTATATCGGACGTTTAAATCACTCTCTAATGCGAATTTATCGTCTCTCGGATTTCTTACGTCGACAATGGGGTGAGATATATATATATATATATATCTCACCCCATATATATATATATATATATTCACCATTCAATTCACCAGATTCGAGAAATCATTAGTTATATATATATATATATATATATATATAACTAATGATTTCTCGAATCTGGTGAATTCGTTCGTGAGCAATGCACTAGTAGACGTAACGAATTAGACTTTGTTGGGGATCGTGTGGTTCGTTCGGCCGGAATATTACGACGAGTATATACGACACGTTTTCCCCTCATGATTTTTTTCTCTCGCTCTCTCTCTCTCTCTCTCTCTCTCTCTTTCGCTGAGAAAAATCTCTGGGGTGGAGAGAGAGAGAGAGAGAGAGAGAGAGATTCGGCCCGTTATTATTTCGAGTTATCGCTCGATATTATTACATCGTATTGGGAAATGGTGATAATCATGTATCCCCTTAATACACACAAAAATGCATAGGTCATGTACGAATCGAGTGGCGTTAATCCAAAAGCACCCGGTTGCTCCTGCGTGCAGCTCGATGCATTTTATTAGAGAATTTATTTGATGCATTACCCTGAGCTACAGTGAGGAAGGGAGAGCGATGGAGAAAAAGGAGCCAAAAGTAAATTCACGCCGACAGGCGTGTGCGTAAAACTCTTAGATTCATGGTATACATCAGCAGGATTTGCCGCAGATTACCGCAAGAGCTCATCGCGTTCGTTATAATAAAAGTCTCGGCACCCTCGCGGACTGTACTCAGTTTGTAGAATATTTATCGTATTATTATTCATATTTGGATCGGACCTTATCCGAAATTTCGTCACTGTGCCATTTTACCCCTAATTAATTGATTAAGTAATTGAATGTCCGAAGAATAAGTTATTGTATACTTTTGCATAGTATATATATATAATTATATACTTATGCATACTTACACTTGAGCTTAAACTTAAACTTATATATATTTATATATAATTATATACTTAGGCATACTTACACGTAAACTTAAACTTACACTTACGGTATTCACGTACTTACTAAAATTACATTTTTTTAACTTTTACATACTTTATATATTTATATATAATTATATACTTATGCATACTTACACGTAAACTTAAACTTACACTAACGGTATTCGCGTACTTACTAAAATTACAATTTTTTAACTTTTACATACTCTATATATTTATATATAATTATATACTTATGCATACTTACACTCCAACTTAAACGATAAAAGTCTCGGCACCCTCGCAGAGTGTAATCAGTTTGTAGATTATTTATTGTATTATTATTCATATTTGGATCGGACCTTATCCGAAATTTCGTCACTGTGCCATTTTACCCCTAATTAATTGATTAAGTAATTGAATGTCCGAAGAATAAGTTATTCTATACCTTTGCATAGTATATACACAATTATATACTTATACTTACACGTAAACTTAAACTTACACTTACGGTATTCACGTACTTACTAAAATTACATTTTTTTAATTTATACATACTCTATATATTTATATATAATTATATACTTATGCATACTTACACTTACGGTATTCACGTATTTACTAAAATTACAATTTTTTAACTTTTACATACTCTATATATTTATATATAATTATATACTTATGCATACTTACACTTACGTTAATCACGCACTTACTAAAGTTACAATTTTTTTGAGTCCAACACTGACTCTCCGCACTTGCTTTCATGTTGAATTATCTGTATAATATTGTTGGTATTTACGCCTTTTTGATGTTGAGCCAACGACATCTCATTTCAATTACAACCGCGTCAAATCGACTGTGACCCTGGTATGGAATATTTTTTTCAATCTAACGCACATTGCGCGTGTATAAAAAAAATATCTATATATATATATATATATATATATATATATATATATATGGAAATGTATACGAAAGTCTACATTATGCGAATGATGGTGGATTGGGTATCGTGGGATTAGCTGAGTTCTCTCGCTATATAGCAAGTTATGATTAGATGGGACAGTTGGCCATGTCGTTGCACTTGTATCCCCGATGGCGTGCGCTCGTTTCACATCTAAAATATATATATATATATATATATATATATATATATATATATATATATATATTATGGTAGCGTAGTATGTTTATATGTGTATATAAATTTCGTACAATATATATACATGGGGAGAAAAAAGTGTGAGTGTTGTTCCGGACGAGTGTGTATTACCTCATATATAGTCGATCGTGGAACCGTCTCATAGGACATACGCGCGTGGTGAGGGGTCGGCGATAATACGCACTGACAGCACGCTCTCAACCCTCGCGGGGACTTGCCCCGTTTTGTGTGTTGGGGTCTCGTGGCACCGAAGAGTGAGCGCCTGCTGCCTACGTAAAACTACGAAGGGAGCCACATAGAGAGAACGAAAGATATATATATATATATATATATATATAGAGAGGGGGGGGGGGATAGAGGTGGTGGGAGGGGGGATGGGGGGTGGAAGTTTCCAAAAAGAAAACATATACAACAACCCAATAGAATGAGCATCGCCGTGGACCGAGGGTGGTGAGGAGAGTGTATAGTGCATTTCTCCCCCGCCCCCTCCTACTTTGGTACTCAACCCAGGGGTCGGAAGCTCTCTACACAGAATTACCCACTGATGTTATAATCCTCTCGTGTTACGCCGTCACACATGCTCTCTCGTAAGCAATAGGTTTTTTTTTGCTCTCTCTTTCTCTCTCCCTTTCTTTTTATCTCTCTCTCTCTCTATTCGTATACGAAAACTCCCCAACCCTTATATTCAGTGTCGTTACGGTCATCAGACTCCCATATGCACATTTCGCAGCCTAGATGAAATTATGACGTAGTCAAACTCACCAGATAATGATCGACGTGCAAGTGATGAAAATATTTAAATTCAAAATCTACATATATATATATATATATATTGTCCCCAAAATCGTGTAGATTTGAAAGTTTTCGCTTATTAATTATCAATGTCGAATGAATTTCCGTGATTAATCTAAAAAAAAAATAGAGAAAAAAGTTTTTTATACGTTTATAATTTTTTTATTTTTTTCGCGATGTAGTTAGTGAATTTTTGAAATTTCGTATTTATTCGGTTTTGTTCGTCGTAAAATTGTGTTTTTTTTTTTTTTTTTAATCGTGAGTAAAAATAATGAAATGATGCAAAAAGTTAATTTAAATCGTTTGCAATCACGTTTATAGCGTTGGTTAATTTTTTTTTTTTAATATTTACCACATATTTTTTGGAATTAATTAATTTGATGATTTACTCATTTTGTTTATTTTTTTTATCCTTTCAGATATTTGGTGACGGGTGGATTGGTCGATCGTATTTCTCGTCACAGTCGTGCACTCATAGAAACGGATTTCTTCCTCGAGCAAGAACATGAATCTCCGTTGATGCTCGCATCTTACGATTTTCTCGCTCGCATTGTTTCCCACCTGAAACGTCACGCGAACGAAAATCCGCAAAATTCCATTTGCAACGGAGAAACTTCGGGCACGGAGCAAACTACGACGGCCGAGTCGCATCTACTTCATAGTCTTGGAACGTCCGAGGCTGCCGGTGCGGTTGGCGCACTCTACGCGACCTTTGCACTCACCTCGCACAATCAAAAATGCACCTCACCGACGCCAAATTCATCGGGAACTTCGCCATTTGGAAAAAGTCTCGCTCTACGAATTCTCAGACTTCTGAGAACCATTGCAGAGCTCGATCTTCGAACGTTACAGGTGAAATTGATTTTTCGAATTAATAAATAATTATTATTATATTTTGAGCTATTTTTACGCGAATTTCAGACACAGATGAAAATTTATTTTTCTATAGTAAAACAAAAAAAAATACTTCTATATTGAGCTATTTTCATGCAAGTGTCAGGCACAGATGAAAAATTATTTTTCGAGTTAAAAATTCATCATATCTTCATTTCGAATTGTCATTTTTAAGCACATTCGTGGATTATTGGGATTTTTTTTTCATGAAAAACAAAAATTGCTTACGTAACTTTTTAATTACGAGATCGAGTGAAAAATTGCTGGGACCATTGAAAGAATGTTGAAAGGTTGCGATAAACTATTTACGAAAAGGCATCGAACGTTCAGTGCATGACCGATTTTTCCTTGGGACAAAAACCCTTTCGAAGGGTCCCTTTTGTGATTTTCGTCGGATCTCGTTACTCTCGCACTCGGGGTTATTTAACGCGATGGATGAGAGTAATTCGATCACCACGGGAAGTCTCGACGAGTCTATTTCACCACCATCACGATTTATTTTTATCTTCAACCCTTTGCGGGTTTGATTTTTTTTTTCTTCTCGATTTTCTAGAAACGTCAGCTGTTCTGATTCGAATCACTCCACACGTTATAATCCACTTTGTGAAATTCCGGTATCGATAATCAATGAAGATGACAGTCAATATTTCGAATCCGTTATTTTCGTGAAAATTCAAACTGGCCCTCGAGCATTCTCTTTTCAGCCTATTATAGACCGTACCAATAAAACTGACATAAATTTGTTCTATTTCAAATGTCCTCATTATAAATAATTCCCATTTCCGATATGACAAGAATAATCGCTATTTTATCGTTTATTGTCTATCAAGCATTAAGTCCATCTGATTGAAAAATTACTGCGATACTCTTGACAGTGAATTTAGTTTTTTTTTGCCATTAGACAATGATTGCCATTAGTCAATGATTTATTTTGCAATCGACGTGTTCATCTCTGAGAAAAGTTTACCAATTTCGATTTAGATTTATTAAAAATCTTTGAAATTTCATTATTATCAATAATTCCCGTTTCCAAAATTCCAACAATAATCGCTATTTATCGTTTATTGACTATCAAGCATCAGTTTTACACTTGTTATAAATCTTAGAAATTTATGTCGTCATTATCGATCATTCCTATTTTCAAAACGACAAAAACAATCGTTATTTATCGTTTATTGATCATCAAGCATTAAGTCCATCTGATTGAAAAATTACTGCGATACTCCTACCAGTGAATTTAGGTTTTTTTTTTCCATTAGACATTTAAAAAGGGACTGTCGAATTTACGAATATTTGGTCTAATTTTTCATAAGCAAATCGTTATTAATATTTGTGTTCCAATAACTTATTTTGCAATCGACGTGTTCATCTCTGAGAAAAGTTTACCAATTTCGATGTAGATTTATTAAAAATCTTTGAAATTTCATTATTATCAATAATTCCCGTTTCCAAAATTCGTCATTATCGATCATTCCTATTTTGAAAATGACAAAAACAATCGTTATGTATCGTTTATTGATCATCAAGCATTAAGTCCATCTGATTGAAAAATTACTGGGATACTCTTGACAGTGAATTTAGTTTTTTTTTCCATTAGACATTTAACAAGGGGCACGAAAAACTGGGGGCTGTCGAATTTACGATAGAGATATCACACAGTGGGAGGTAACGAGCGATAGAAAATAGCAAAACTAGTGCGAGCGAGAAGAATAATAAAAAAAAAAAAAAAAAAAAATGTGTATATTATATACTCGTATGTATTTTACCAGCGGGGAGTGTGATCGGGAGAGCTGCGGCGATCAAACCACGAATTGAATCGAAACGGCACCTCTCGCGCCCACCATAAGGCTACGTTAGTTCTGTCGAGGCTTGAGAGACAGCGGGGAATCCCTCTATTATCCCGTGGGACACTCGGAAATCCCGCGGGAGATCACTCGATTATCCCTCGTTGGTCTGCACCAAAAAACCCACAGTCGTATCACAATTCATCTCTCTCTTTCTCTCTCTCGTTGACTCGTAAAAACAGAGAGAGAAGAAAAAAAATCTCGAGTATCAAACGAGCCTGCCCATTTATTAACTATTCTCTTTGCTTTGCGACGCGAGACGTTTTCTTTCCTCGGTCGTTTCGCTCGACAGTCTCGTTAACAAAAGCCTCGTGCTCGTTCACCTAGCAAAATTTAGCTCTTAACTAATTTTTCTCTCTTTCTTTCTTCAACGTTTGAGCTTCTTTTTTGTAGATTTTTTTTTTTTTTTTTCATTACTTGCGCTTTGATTTAAAATTTTCGTCTATTCGTTTTATCTGATGTTGAAAATTTTATCATTGCAGAATTTACTCGGTGCTGAGGGTACGAGCTTGCAGTGGAGACTCATTGCGAGTCACTTGATAACACGCTTTTCTCGGGAACCACTCGCGGAAATGACGGATTTTTCTCCCAATGCTGGACAACATAGCGTCACTTCCGGTCAAATACTCGGAGAATTGTTCACCGTACTTGGCTACTTTGCTGTGAATAATCCTGAAAATCAGGTAAATTGCTTTTTTTTTGTAGAGATTTACTCAGTTGGTTAAAAAAAATTGCCGAATTTTTGGTAGAAAATGGAAAATTTAAATCGTGTCTGACTCTTCTCCGTTCTACATTTGTGTAATTATTATTTTCTTCACTCATCCACTCACACCTTTTATTTATTTCTCCATTTTTTTTTTTCAAATTTGTTTCCTTTCTCCCTTTTTTATCCTTATTTATTTATCGTAAAATTTTGTTGGCTTTTTTTGCCATTTTTCATTGGCAAAACTCTCCGTGAAGACACGTTGAGAGGATTTTTGTGCTTTTTTTTTATTAATTAAGCTCGTATGGAAATTCAAGGAATTCATTTTTTTATAGATCGTTACCAGCAACCTCGAGCTGAACGCTCACTTTGTCCTGTAAATTTTTCTTCACAATTCGTTGACCGTATGGAAGTTGAAAAAAAAAAAAACAAAGAGGGCGACGAGACACTCGCGTTCCTTCTCCGATAACACGACATAGCTCGAATACTCTTTTCGATCTTTCTGCGATTTCTCCTCTTTTTCAGCTCTCCCGTTTTCCGTAGAAGTTGTTTTACGGTGGCGAGATATCTCGAAAGAGAGAAAAAAAAAAAAAAAAGGTTACTCGGACAGACGATAGAAAGGCCGCGCCAGTCTTTCCATTTTGTCTATTGGGTTCATCTCTGTCGGCGCCACCAAGTCAGCCTCGATCTTTACTCGTTCTCTAGTAACCACAGCGTTAAAAAAAAAATGAAAAAAGAACAAGACAAAGTGTTATCACTAACGAGAAAATTCGAAGGGTTGATTCACAACTTGTTAAGAAAAAAAAAATATTTAAAACTATCAAGGAGAAAAAGAAGAGAAATTTAAAAATGGCAGGAAAAATGTCGACCGGTTATTTTTCCATCATTGAAATTTTCAGCCCCCTTATGCTGTACTATTTTATATCCTTGATCTTCTCGGTCTCGTTCCCTTTCCCAGGCATATTGTCGCGTGACACTCTCGAAGGATTTTGGCGAGATTAAATTCAACGACGAAAAAACACTGTGGACTCTGTGAATATCTTCTAGAAGCGAGAAAACAGGGCTGTTCAGAAATTGGCCTAGACTCCTCTGTTTATCCACGTGAAAAATCTCGTCTGTATGCAGAACGATTATCTCGCTTCAATTCCCCGTCCGCATCACGTGACCAAGAGCTTTTTGCTTCTCATAATTAATTGAAAACAATCCGTAATTTCTTCGGGGTGAGATCGGTCAGAGGCGCGAGAGCTTTAAATTGCAACGAAAATTTAACCTTTTTACTTTTTTTTTTTGAATATTATAATTTTAACTTAAACAAAAAATAGTTTACGGAATTGGCGGAGGTCTCAAAATTTATCCACCAGATGTCGTTGGTAAAAGTTATCACGAATGGGGCGCTGTCGTCGAAGGTGTCATGGCTGCTTAGGTATCTCGATTTTGAGATTAGCTCGCGATATTCAAGACCATTTAATGCCAAAATATCATGTTTTCTCAATGCACTGAGTAGTTTTTTAATGTAATGAATATTTCAGGAGACTGATGATTCAAAAAATCCGTTGAAATCGTGAGTTCCAATATGGCGTCTTCGTAGGATACAAATTAGTTGAAATATGTCAGTTTAAGAAATTTTTCTAAATATCCCAAAAAATTATATGTGTGTTGGAGGGGGTTCGAGACATCGTAAATTCTTGAGCTCCTGTTTTGAGCACAAAAATTTGTCCAACTCTCCGAAATTTCGTTTCCTGTGTAAAGGAATAAAATCCTCCACCTGGTGCAAAGTGCAATCTTTTCTCGATACTTTTTGGGGACGAAAAAAAATAGAGTGGCGCCACTGTCGTCAGCTCAGATGTCTTTCTGTTGGGCCTTGTGATGGGGAATCCCTTTTATAAGTCAGATTCTCAGCGCCCCTGTACGAGAAAATTTACCAACTGACATTACGTACTCGTGTCTCGAGTCAAAATGGATTTACACATATACGAGAGAACTGCAGTCGCCGATGGAATAACGAAGAAGGAGGAAAAGCAACTGTTAGACACAACACACTCAGCAGACCTCCCATCAATATGCGAGAGAACCTCGAACGCCGTTAAGATATATTTACTCCGTTCCATTCCATACGTCAGTGGCGGTCCTGATGGCCTGATGGGTCTCCACTTATATCGTTTTCTTCGTCTTTCGTTGGTAATACTGCCTATAGTTTGTCGTTTATAACGTTTCCCCTCCACCCTAAGTTTCGGCACGCGTGCTCTCTCTCTCTCTCTCTCTCCCCCTGGCTTTCTCTTTACAAGTCGAAATATAACGTTGAGTGCATCGTTGACGTCCCGAGGCATTCATCTCTCGTCGGATTTTAAGATCCTCTCGTGCGGGCTAAATGCCACGACGAGAAATCAACGAGATTTTACCCTCTTTTACTTTATCTCTCTCAGTTCTCTCAGTCTCTTCTGTCACACTGTAGCCATCAGGGGCTGTTGTAACGAGACATCGAGTGTTCGATTATTTTTTTTACCATGTTCCATGCACTCGTCTCATATAACCGTAAAGGATTTATTATTGATTTCTGGACCAATCAAATTGGAGCTAAAAAAAAAGGAACGAATTGAAATTTCAAATTACTCAATTTGCAAAGGTCCCATATTGGCAAATATTGAGGCGAATATTGTCTCCACTTTAAAAAGGATCCACAGTGGAAATTCTAGCTTGTTGAAAAATTCGAGAAAACTGGCGGTTTATTTTTGAAAAAAGTTTTACATGATTAACACAAAGTTAGTTCGAGCTGAGGAGCTTACGTGATTTTCTTTTTTTCGAAAAATTCAAAATTTCACGAGATATGAGACGTGGGAATCCATTTATCAATTATTGCCAATTTCCTTACCACACATTTTTCAATAATAGTCCATTTTTTCAGAATTTTTTAGTCAGCTCGAAAATTCCGGATACTTATTTGTATAAATATTGAAAATGTAAACTCTGCCCGACTTTGATGCATCATAGATTGTTTCATTAATTGAAAAACTTTTTGTTATCAAATCGCGTCTATTCAGTTTTTAATAAAAATTCTCAGGAAAATCATTTAATTATCCTGGATTGGTGCTCATTATTAGCAAAAAAGTATTTATCATTTTCAACGTGAAATATAAAAAAATGTGAGCTGATTATTACCAGCGGACAGAATAACGATTAAATTTGAAAATTATATAATGATCGTTACAAAAATAATTTTTTATTCACATCTTATTTTTATCAGTCGTTCGCACGATTTATGTATTATAATTTTATGCTCGTTACAATGCGTAAAAATCATGCGGGTATTAGAGGCGTTACATTAAACGTTTCCTATTCCAATTGCCGTTTGACTCGCAGGTGCATCTTGTACGTATTTCCTATATAAAAGTTGGGGTGACACTTGTGGCAATGTCGTCTCGCAGGTGATCAGAGTCTTTGCTCGCTCGTTACTCGCATTCTTGTTTCCGTCACACCTGGTCTCTTGTCTCCATTTCCAGAAGGAAAAAAAAAAAGAATTTCGATCTACCCTCGAATAAACAAGAATCGAGTAATTCTCATTCCCACGGCTTGTGTCTTATTTTAAAAAATATTTTAAACTCCTAGATTTTTTTTTGCTTGAAAATATATTTCCCAATTGGACTTGACCCTAAAAATTTTAATCGTTCATTAAATTCCACTTTTTTGATTGGATTTTATTTAGGAAATATTTCAAGGTAAACTTCTGGATTTGTTTTGTATGCCAATATAATGTGATTTGAGCCTAAAACAACATAATGTTATTATGTTGGTATAATGTGATTTGAGCCTAAAAATTTTAATCGTTCATTAAATTTAGCTTTTGTCGCAGGTGATCAGAATCTTTGCTCGCTCGTTACTCGCATTCTTGTTTCCGTCACACCTGGTCTCTTGTCTCCATTTCCAGAAGGAAAAAAAAAAAAAGAATTTCGATCTACCCTCGAATAAACAAGAATCGAGTAATTCTCATTCCCACGGCTTGTGTCTTATTTTAAAAAATATTTTAAACTCCTAGATTTTTTTTTGCTTGAAAATATATTTCACAATTGGACTTGATCCTAAAAATTTTAATCGTTCATTAAATTTCGCTTTTATGATTGGATTTTATTTAGAAAATACTTCAAGGTAAATTTCTGGATTTGTTTTGTATGCCAATATATTTCATAATGTGATTTGAGCCTAAAAATTCAATCGTTCATTAAATTTAGCTTTTCTGATTGGCAACACATACAGTATGAAAAATGATTTATCGAGTCCTTCGAACTCATTGCATATTTAATCGTTGATAAGAGAAATAAAAAATGTTGACTTACATTTACCGATTTTTTCCTTTTTTTTTGCAGTTGGTACTTCAGTCAGCCGGAGCTGGGCCAAGTGTTCTTCAGCAATTGTGCACTCTGCCGTTTCCATTCTACGTCGATCCTCGTTTGTCATCGTTGACTTTGCCAACTCTTTTAGTGGCGACGCATCAAAATCCCGAAGCGACGGCGGCACTTTCATGCGAGTTGTCCTATCAGGCAAGTAAAATATTACCCTTTTTAATACACCTCGTTACTTTGAATCTCTCCTCCCCCTTGCGTGGTATTTTCTCGTCTCTCTTCCGCCCGGAAAGTTCCAACGAGATGAAAAAGAAATAGCGAAATGAAGAGATGTCTCTATCTTGAGTGTTTCACATTTTCCTTTTTTTTTTTGTTGCCCTCCACAGCTGCTCGAGGACTATCGGGTCTCGAACGAGGGCAAACAGCATCCCCTGATCCGCTTACTGAAGGATGCACCCTGCCCGTGACATCTGGAACAACGTGCAATGGATGAACACGATTAGTTCATTATTTTCATATCCCTCTCTATTTTCACCATCGATTTTTCTCTTTCTCTTTTTCTGTACATACAAGGAATAATTAAGTACACACTCATGGATATTCTGAGCACTCACAGCAACTCATGGGGACTCACAGATGCTCAGGGACAACTTATAAGCACTTATTCAGACTCGCTGTGACTCAAAAGGGCTCACAAATTGTCAGGAGAATTCAGAACACATTATCCTGCCTCACAGACGATAATACAGACTCAAGGAAGCCTGTAACAAATCATTCTGACTCACAGACACTCAAACAGACTCATATATATATGCTCGCAGCAACTTATAACTCACTGGGACACTCACAGAATCTTGGAAGCACTCAAGCACAATAACAGGGACTAAAGGATGCCCACAGCAAATAATTCAGACCCACAGACATTCAAACAGACTCATATTTATATACTCCATAGCAACTTACATAGTATAGTAGCTTACAGAGTTTCGCAAGCACTCAAGCACCTCCTCAAGCCTTGAGTCTCTATTATTGTAAAGAGTCAAAGATGCCCACCCAGCCAAGGATGCACAAACCATCCTAACTCACCGACACTCAAACAGACTCATATATATATGCTCGCAGCAACTTATAACTCGCTGGGACACTTACAGAATCTTGCAAGCACTCAAGCACGATAACAGGGACTAAAGGATGCCCATAACAAATAATTCAGATCCACAGACATTCAAACAGACTCATATTTATACACTCATAGCAACTTACATAGTATAATAGCTTACAGAGTTTCGCAAGCACTCAAGCACCTCCTCAAGCCTTGAGTCTCTATTATTGTAAAGAGTCAAGGATGCCCACCCAGCCAAGGATGCACAAACCATTCTGACCCACAGACACTCAAACAGACTCATATAGATATATACACTCATAGCAATTTATAATAACAAACACTCAAGGATACCCATAACAAATCATTCTGACTTACAGACACTCAAACAGAATCATATAAATATGCTTGCAAAACTTACAACTCGCTGAGACACTCACAGAGGCTCGCAAGCGCTCAATCACAATAATAAGGATGCTCGTAACAAATTATTCGAACTCACAGACACTCAAACAGACTCATATATATATATGCATGCAGAAACTTATAACTCACTGGGACACTGACAGAGACTCGCAAATACTCGTACGGACTCGGAAAGATTCGAAAAGACACACAAACACTCATAATCACTCATAGACATCTCGGCTCCCAGACATTTTGGCACTCAGAGCTTTTTCAATTCGAAGTGAAATCACGCTAAGGGGCTGGAACCCTTCGAAATCAAGTGTCAAGCACGAAAATAATTATTTATATTCCTCGCGGTCTAATCAAGTTAATCGTAATTTAATTGTAAATCTTTTGAGCCAAGAGATTCGATCGAATTCACCGAATAGAATTTATTTTATTGTGATTTTCGATCGTACGAAATTATTCGGGAATCTCGAAGAGCTGAACGTTTTTTTTTTGCGCAAAATGGCCTCTCCCTTCGATCGATTTCGTAGGATATTATTTGGGAATCCATTCGATTGCCAGAGACGAGGTAAACTTTTTTTTTCATTATATTTTGTTTGCTATCGAAGTCCGTCATCGACGAACGATTAGTTCACCACAATGGGCAGCGTTCTTAGATGATTTCAGCGTTACTAATCATTGTCTTTTTTTTTTTTTTTCAAGTGATGGTCGCGTGATAATAGCTGAATTTTTTGTCCTCTTGAAAAAAATGTATTTTTATTTCTTAATTTCGAGGCTTCTCACTCGTGTCGATATTTATATATACATTCGCTGATCGAAACGATTAGCTCTCTCCATTTTTAAATGTACCAGGCGTGTATTCAATGATATATCGTGCATAAAATGCTGGCCTCCGCGACTACGAAATCGTGAATAATATTATTTAATGAAAAAAAAATAACGAGTATTCAAAGTCTCGTGAAATTTTTTGATAATTCTTTTTTTTTTTTCCTGCACGCAAAATTTCGAAGATTTCGCGGTGACCAACTGCGCACTTTGTGCAATGTCTTGCCAATGCAATAATCTTAGGATATTATACCGTGTAGATGTAATTTTTAATTGAGCCTCGTGGCGAAAAATTCCCCATTTGAATGGAGAGAAATGGCGATAAAATAAGCAGGATTGATCGAATAACTGAAAAATATAAATTCGCGAGCCTGTATTTAAGAACGATTGATAAATCACCGCTGAATCAAGTTGGTGGAATTATCGAGTGGTGGATTCGCCACGATAGTTAAAAATTTACAGCATTTTTTTCGATGATCCTCGATCTCTCGAAACCTCCTCGATAAAATATTTCTGTAAGAATCGAAGGAGGAAAAAAAAATTGTATTTTTCTATCGTAAAGTAGCCAATCGTCGTTTAGCCGTAAATTGTAACTAATAATAAGCTCGTAGATGATTATAATATATATATGTATCTTTTTTTTTGTAAAATTCCCTCCAGCAATGTAAAACATTTGGATTTATTTAAAACTCATTTTATTTATTTGCTTGATTCTTAAAGAATTTATTACAATTATTATTGTTATTATTTATTCGTCAATAGAGAAAAAAAAATGAACTATACGAGAGAAAGGATAAAGCTGCTCTTTTACAATTTGCAAGTTGTAAGTTTTTAATGAAAAATAATTATGTGCAGCTAATTCCGAAATCGTTTTACGCCTTTCACGATTAAATAGAAATGAGTGAATTTGAAAAGCTTGATAAAAAAACAAGCATATTTGTAGCCTTGCGTGTAGCCTTGAAAAACATTTTTAAGAAATTGCAAAAATAAATGAAAGCTAGTCAGTGAAGAGAGAACGAATAAATGTGCTTTTCGCTGTAAAACGATGTCGTTTCCTCGGATTATTTTTCCAACGAAAATCTTCTTGGACTATAAAACAAAAGAATTTCTAATTATTGCCAGGAGTAAAACCCAATTCTTATCCTTTCTTCAAGATGAAATTTTACTCTGGCGAATGTGTGAAAGAAATATTTGTTTGTCTCATGAAGGATGAAGGAAAAAAAAAAAACGATTTTTCCCTAAAGTGCTCGTAGTTTTACCAGGAAGAAAGAAGAACTCGTAAGAACAATTTATCAATGGTAAGTGTGCATAATGTGAAGGAGAGGAGAAAGAAGAAATGTAATAGCAAATGTGGAACGACGATATGGTAGTACATGGGAAAAGCATCATGTGGGCATGAGAGGCTCGAGATGCAAATGTGAAAAACCAGCGGGATTTCTTTGGATCCATTAATATGATCAACATTTGCGTTTGAGGGATGTTGTGACATCGGGACGTTGTGAAATAAATTTAAAAAAAATAAGAAAACGAAATCAAAAATCAATAAAATAAAATGGCAAAAAAGAATATTCTGCCAACGAAAAATCTTCGTCAATCCTTCGTATAATTCAAATGTGGAACGACGATATGGTAGTACATGGGAAAAGCATCATGTGGGCATGAGAGGCTCGCGATGCAAATGTGGAAAACCAGCGGGATTTCTTTTGGATCCATTAATATGATCAACATTTGCGTTTGAGGGATGTTGTGACATCAGGACGTTGTGAAATAAATTTAAAAAAAATAAGAAAACGAAATCAAAAATCAATAAAATAAAATGGCAAAAAAGAATATTCTGCCAACGAAAAATCTTCGTCAATCCTTCGTATAATTCAAATGTGGAACGACGATATGGTAGTACATGGGAAAAGCATCATGTGGGCATGAGAGGCTCGCGATGCAAATGTGGAAAACCAGCGGGATTTCTTTTGGATCCATTAATATGATCAACATTTGTGTTTGAGGGATGTTGTGACATCGGGACGTTGTGAAATAAATTTAAAAAAAATAAGAAAACGAAATCAAAAATCAATAAAATAAAATGGCAAAAAAGAATATTCTGCCAACGAAAAATCTTCGTCAATCCTTCGTATAATTCAAATGTGGAACGACGATATGGTAGTACATGGGAAAAGCATCATGTGGGCATGAGAGGCTCGAGATGCAAATGTGGAAAACCAGCGGGATTTCTTTTGACCATTTTTTCCGAGTAATTAGCAATATTTTTAATTAGTCGTCTAGGATTAAAAAAGCGACAAGTACGTCACTCATCGTACCTTTTTTTTTCTCTTCTTCTTTTTCTTCTCATTCCCTTCGACAGGATCACTCGTGAATGTGACGATCCATTTTCGTTTGAGTATAAAAAATGTGTAGAGGCTCTACGTGGATGACGTACGAGCGCCATCGGGCCATTCCATTTTCTCTCTCGTTTTTTTTTCCCTCTTTTCTTTCTCTCAAAAGCGTTTTAGCGCAGGCTCGCCTGCTATACCATAGCCATTGGTATAGAGTGTACTTTTATATTTCTCTTTCGTACGAGCTCTCGTTTTTCTCTCGCGCTCACGCGCGGGTGTAATCTATGGACGCACTTAATACAGCTGCTCGCTACGAGTCACTCTCTCGTCGTCCTCGTTTCTCTCTCTCTCTCTTTCTCTGTTTTACTCGCTTGTCGAGCGGACGCCTTTTTGGTCCCTCGTTCTTTCTTGAAACGCCACTTAGACCGACTGCATAATATATGTACATCGTACGAAGAGACTGAGAACTCAACTATATATGTGTATAACGGGAGAGCAACAGAGAGAGAGGGACAATGAACGCGTGTAACCCTGGTATATATATATATATATATATATATATACGAAAATCGTCTTGCGAGGAAAGGGCAGATGCACAGTTGTACATCAGTGTGTCAAATGCGAGAAGCTACGCTTGAATCTCAAGAATGTAAACATCGGTACGGATTTAATCCCCGCGCGAATTTTCACACTGGCATTTTATGTACTAACTATAAGCCAAAATATATCGATCGTGTTAAATTTCCGCAAAATTTTTTCATCTATATCTACTAATCGTTTGATTGCTCAGCGCCATAAACCAGCTAATAATATTATCGATCATTGCTGATAATGAGATTATTTTTACTTTTTAAAGCAAAAAAATCTCATCAAGGGATGGAATTGGAATGATAAAAGGTTAGTTTTGTTACGGATTTTGTAAATACATTTTTATATCGATTGGAAATTTTCCGCTAATTAAGAAATGGATTAAATTTTATTTGAAAATTTGAAGAACAATTGCAAATGTAAATATTTAAATTATTGTTAAATATTCACGTTTATGCCATTTCACTCCAATATACATACACATATATATATATACATATATTACATATTACATAGTAATTTCAATCACTGATAATGCCACGGGTGACAGACGTAGCAACGCGTAATTCCTCTCGGCACTCGGGCAACCCTTTCGCTAGATATATAAATATATAAATAAATATATATATATATATATATATTACATATTACATAGTAATTTCAATCACTGATAATGCCACGGGTTACAGACGTAGCAACGCGTAATTCCTCTCGGCACTCGGGCAACCCTTTCGCTTGATATATAAATATAAATATATATATATATATACATATATAGTAAATGCTGCGTACGATTTTGTGACGGTAGCATTGAACTCAAAAGAGGGCCATGCCTGCGGGTGTACGGATATCCATTACGGTTATTACAGAGAGCCGACGACCGCCACCACCGCGCCCCTTAATCATTCCCGTGCCGTAACCACCCACCCTTTTACGGGGATGAGCATCGATCGACACCCCGCGGACGACCGAGAATAGTCCGTCAGGTTACGCGATCATGGCACACGCACACACACACACACACATATATATATATATTTATAAACACATATAGTACGAGTCAGTGACCATGCGCTCGTTTATGATTTGCATTTCAGGTAAGTAAATAATTCTCCCCAGGAAATACAAATGAACAGATTGAAAAAAATAAAAAAGTTACGTGCTGGCAGCATTACTAAAAAATTGTAAAAAATTATCATTTTTATCAATAATAATATTATAAATTAATTGATAATTTACATTTTCAGCAATATTTCATTCATAGATATAGTCAAAATTAATGAAATTTATTTCATATTGTAGTGTATTGTCCCTTTCGAATTTTTCCATATATTTTTTAATTATTATTATTATTATTTATCGTATTTTTATTCGAACAAAGTTTAAAAAATTGTTCGTTGGCTCATATTGGAGCATCCTAGTACATACTTGTGACTCACCCCGAGGAGTCTCTCATAACCCCATTCTCTGGAATTTATTTTATCAAGCTTTGATGCTTGATAAGATAAATAACATTATTAACAAATTGTAAAAAATTATCATTTTTATCAATAATAATATTATAAATTAATTGATAATTTACATTTTGAGCAATATTTCATTGATAGATATAGTCAAAAATAATGAAATTTATTTCATATAGTGTATTGTCCCTTTTGAATTTTTACATATATGTTTAAATTATTATTATTATTATTTTTCGTATTTTTATTCAAAAAAAGTTTAAAAAATTGTTCGTTGGCTCATATTGGAGCATCCTAGTACATACTAGTGACTCACCCCGGGGGGTCTCTCATAACCCCATTCTCTGGAATTTATCTTATCAAGCATCAAAGCGCAGAAATCTTGACATCTAATTCAAGCTTGAAATTTTTATGTTTCATAAAACGTCCTAGCTATGAATCTCTGATGAATAAAAAAAATCACAAAAATATAATAATAAATAAATAAAATATTTACAGGATGAAATTATTAAAAATATAAAATATTATAAATAATTTTAGTATATCGAGTTTTTTTGACTCGTTATAGTAGACGAACATATGCCCTATATATATATAGCATACAATACATGAACAAAATCGAAATTGGATCTGTTTTCCCGAGTCGGACGTCAGGACACCCTTTTACCTCTCTCTCTCTCTCTCTCTCTCTCTCTCTCTCTCTCTCTCTCTCTCTCTCTCTTTCTCTCTCTCTCTCTCCGGAGTTCCCCGAGTTTCCATGGGATGGGCACATTATAGCCATATATATAGCGGGGCATATATATACTCGGATGTGGGAACGACCGTAAACCGAATAGAAGCGAGGAAAGGGAAAGGACATCGGCTTGTATGTTATAGGTCGTGATGGAGAGAAAAAGGAAGAAGAGAAGCGCCCGTACGAAACCCGATCACTGTTTGCAGTTCATCCCCCGCGTAACCGAAGCATCCATCCTCAAGTAAACACTCTCTCTTTCTCTCTCTCTCTCTCTTCCCTTTCCCTATGTATATATATATATATCGTGCGCCGTTGGAGGGTAGTTTTTCAGCCGCTATATATATATATATACGCATACATCATAGGATAAATAAACCCACGACTACATAATTTTAGTGTCCTCTCAATAACGTGTAAAATTGCTGAAAATAATAATCATATTTTTCGAAATTTGAATTTCCTTCAATTATATTCTATACTATTTTATTTAATTTTTTAAAATAGCACCCATCAACAATGGGATAAATAAACTCACGACTACATAATTTTAGTGTCTTCTCAATAACGTGTAAAATTGCTGAAAAAAATAATCATATCTTTCGAATTTTTAATTGCCTTCAATTATATTCTATACTATTTTATTTAAATTTTTAAAATACCACCCATCAACAATGGGATAAATAAACTCACGACTACATAATTTTAGTGTCTTCTCAATAACGTGTAAAATTGCTGAAAAAAATAATCATATCTTTCGAATTTTTAATTGCCTTCAATTATATTCTATACTATTTTATTTAATTTTTTAAAATAGCACCCATCAACAATGGGATAAATAAACTCACGACTACATAATTTTAGTGTCTTCTCAATAACGTGTAAAATTGCTGAAAAAAATAATCATATCTTTCGAATTTTTAATTGCCTTCAATTATATTCTATACTATTTTATTTAATTTTTTTAAATACCACCCATCAACAATGGGATAAATAAACCCACGACTACATAATTTTAGTTTCTTCTCAATAACGTGTAAAATTGCTGGAAAAAATAATCATATTTTTCGAAATTCGAATTGCTTTCAATTATATTCTATACTATTTTATTTAATTTTTTAAAATAGCACCCATCAACAATGGGATAAATAAACTCACGACTACATAATTTTAGTGTCTTCTCAATAACGTGTAAAATTGCTGAAAAAAATAATCATATCTTTCGAATTTTTAATTGCCTTCAATTATATTCTATACTATTTTATTTAATTTTTTTAAATACCACCCATCAACAATGGGATAAATAAACCCACGACTACATAATTTTAGTATCTTCTCAATAACGTGTAAAATTGCTGAAAAAAATAATCATATCTTTCGAATTTTTAATTGCCTTCAATTATATTCTATACTATTTTATTTAATTTTTTAAAATAGCACCCATCAACAATGGGATAAATAAACTCACGACTACATAATTTTAGTGTCTTCTCAATAACGTGTAAAATTGCTGAAAAAAATAATCATATCTTTCGAATTTTTAATTGCCTTCAATTATATTCTATACTATTTTATTTAATTTTTTTAAATACCACCCATCAACAATGGGATAAATAAACCCACGACTACATAATTTTAGTTTCTTCTCAATAACGTGTAAAATTGCTGGAAAAAATAATCATATTTTTCGAAATTCGAATTGCTTTCAATTATATTCTATACTATTTTATTTAATTTTTTAAAATAGCACCCATCAACAATGGGATAAATAAACTCACGACTACATAATTTTAGTGTCTTCTCAATAACGTGTAAAATTGCTGAAAAAAATAATCATATCTTTCGAATTTTTAATTGCCTTCAATTATATTCTATACTATTTTATTTAATTTTTTTAAATACCACCCATCAACAATGGGATAAATAAACCCACGACTACATAATTTTAGTTTCTTCTCAATAACGTGTAAAATTGCTGGAAAAAATAATCATATTTTTCGAAATTCGAATTGCTTTCAATTATATTCTATACTATTTTATTTATTTTTTTTATATACCACCCATCAACCATGGAATAAATAAATCCACGACTACATAATTTTAGTGTCTTCTCAATAACGTGTAAAATTGCTGAAAAAAATAATCATATCTTTCGAATTTTTAATTGCCTTCAATTATATTCTATACTATTTTATTTAAATTTTTAAAATACCACCCATCAACCATGGAATAAATAAATCCACGACTACATAATTTTAGTGTCTTCTCAATAACGTGTAAAATTGCTGAAAAAAATAATCATATCTTTCGAAATTTGAATTCCCTTCAATTATATTCTATACTATTTTATTTAATTTTTTTAAATACCACCCATCAACCATGGAATAAATAAACCCACGACTACATAATTTTAGTGTCTTGTCAATAACGTGTAAAATTGCTGAAAAAAATAATCATATTTTTCGAATTTTCAGTTTCATTCAATTTTAATTTATTGTATTTTTTTATTTATTTTTTATATACGACGCATCCATTACGAGAAGCATAAATGCACGTTTTGCACAGATAGATTTTTCTCTGTAACGTAAAATAATCAGGAAAATATGGCAATGGAAACCAAGAATAACCAAACTCACCCCCATGAAAATTTCGTCAGAGTCACTTCAATCTCGTATTTTTCGCATCGACTCGCAAAATACACCCTCTCATTATATCGCTATGAGGGATGTTGGGGGAAGGTTGAGAGGGGGAAGGAGACGGGTGTGCAAAGTTTCGTTGCCCAGGAGACTTTTTTACACTATCCTCTTTTCTCTCTCTCTCTCTCTCCCTCTCTCTCTCGCTCTCCCTCTCTCCTTTCCATTGAGCAACGATATATAGCACTAATGTACATGAGGCAAAGGGAAATACATATAAAAACGAGGCAAAAGAAAGGAAACGAGCGAAATCCCGCTGACAGGGGCGCGGCTCGTGATTGCTGTCGCATTGTAAACAGCACCCGGGTGCTCGCTGCGTTCACGAATTTCTCTCTCTCTCTCTTTCTTTCTCTCTGCACACTCCGCGTTGTGTTATGAGCGCGCGTGCATTGTCGCTGAGAAAAGTTCTGGTGAATGAAGCAAAACGCGAGTCGTACAAGCCCGAATGAGACGTGGGAGGATCCACCGAGTCCCCGAACGAGATATCTATGGGGGGGCCCTTGAAGGGGGAGGGAAATAAGGGAGGAAAGCAACCAGCAGGGGACAAAAATTAAACCCCAGAGACAATGGGTCAAGCGTCCATAGAACCTGTGCAATAGAGGAACACACCAAACACGCCCCCACCCTTATGTCTCGGCGAAACTTTTTATTTATTTATTTATTTCTTTTCTCTTTTGCCCTGATATCGATTCCCATCTAGGAAATTTTACTCGGTGGTATGTGAGATACATGAAATTTATTTCACTCGATTGTTCCCTCGTGAAAGTCGCGTTAATGTCATTTTTAGTATATAAATAGTGAGTACTTAGTAAGGTGTATGGTAACTTCTAAGTACGTGATAAGAAATAACTCAGTATGTGAGTTCTCAATTAGTCAGTAAGTATTAAGAATTACGAATGTACTTGGCAAGTTTCAAGTACGCAGTAAGCAAGAAACGACTCAGTAAGTAAGTTCTAAGTACTTAGTACGTAAGTTGTAAGTAGGTGACAATTATATGTGGGAAATGATACCTAAGTGAAAAGCAATTATAAAATAATTAAATACCAAATGGTATACACGTAATCTAAACAACATTTTCAAATAATTTCAACAACAAATACATCTAATTTATGGAATTGCATTAAATTGGTGACATTTAATTATTTAGTTGCCAAGAGCATACGATCTCTCTCTATTTCTTTAATTGAACTTTCATAAAGTCTTCGATAAAGTAACTTTGATAAAGTAACTTTGATAAAGTAACTTTGATAAAGTAACTTTGATAAAGTCTTCGATAAAGTCTTCGATAAATCATGGCGTCTGTGCCATATTGACTATCCGATAAACGTGACTCGCCACTTGGACGATTCGCTCTGACCGCAAAGGGCGAACGAGTATAACTATATATACGTTTGGAGGTCGTGCGTAGAATGAAACTGCGTAATGTACGAAATTAACGGGGAGAGTTTTAACGGGCGAGAAGAGTTAGTGGATGAGCGAGAATAGAGACCGGGTCAGAGGTGAGTTCGAGAAAGGAAACTTCTGAGTACAGGTTAAACTTTTACAACTCGAGTATTCGAAGACACGAGCGCAGATAAACACGAGGAACACGACTTTTCCTGTGACCTCGCAGACGCAATTCTCCGGGTAAATACCCGGAGTCTCAGCGCCGAACGGAAATGTCACCGTAAAAAAATTGTCTTCAACTATTCGCGTATTTCCGGTGAAAAAAAGTAATCGTGTAACGACCGCTTCGGTTTTCGATGCAGCGTTTTTCAGAGCTTCAGTTCGTTTTGCCTCCATTCAGTGAAATATCGTCTCTCGCCAGCGCGAGCGAAAATATTCGACTGAATCGATCGGTCCATCCATCGAATGGTTCGTGCATTGACCGTAAAATTTACAGAATTTCATATTGATGGAATCGAGATTGCCACAAAACGAGACTCGTTTAGACCAATTAAACATGCCAAGATCGAGGTTACATAGTGTAACAAAAATCTTCTATATACAATATTATATAACTATATAAGACCACTCTATACTGTATATATATATATGTATGTATATGTATATATATGTATATATATATATGTATATATATGTATATATGTATATATATGTATATATATGTATATATATGTGTATGTATATGTATATATATATAACTATAGATATACAGTATAGAGTGGTCAAGCTCAAAGAAAAAGTCGAAGCCATCCATGGCGCCGTGTGCGGTAAAGACGAAATCGAATCAGACCGCCGAGACCCACGAAAGGACGACGACAACGACGACGACCATGATGGTCAGCCGTCGCTTCAAGTGCTCTCCCCGCGCGCAGTTAACTTGTAAAACAATAAAAGCTTCCGGCGCGCGGTGAGCAGGCCCCTTCAGTCTCTTCGTTTTCGTTTATCCATTCGCGACGAGTTCGCCGTTTCCCTTTTTCGAACCGGTACATCGTCCGAGTTGGCCTCGACGTCTCTTTTTTCTTTTTTTTTTTTTTCTTATCCTTCGACTCAATCGTCTTTTTTTTCCTTTTTTTTTTTTCCCTCACACCTATGATATTGACGGGGCAGCCAGCCGGAAAACGCAAAGTGAAATGAAAGAAAACTCGAAAAACATTCGGAAAAAATTGTGCAAATAATTTTTCAAGCTCTCGGAATCTCATGAAAAGTAAATTTTCTGCAATAATGAATTCAGCAATGATGAAACATTTAAAAAAAATGAAAAATAAATTTGATATGAAAGTTTTTTTTTTTACGTTACTTTTTGTAAATAAAAATTTTGTGACTTGGAGAACAAGAAAAATTTCGATTATACATTCGAATGAAAATAAAAATTTTATCAATCGTTTGACGATAGAATTTTAATTGATCCAAATTCAAAGCATTCAAAATGACTTTTCAGTTTGTTTTTTTTTTTTTTCTTTCTTCTCCTTTAATATTTATAATCGAAGAAGAAGAATTTACGAGCGAGAGGCACGGCGTCTCGGTCGAGTGAAACGAGGCATGTAAAAGAAGAGAAAAAAAAATAATACACGTCACATTGCACGGTATTGCACAAATCACGCGCGGTAATGTCGCGAGAGCACATCGGGGCGAGGGTTGCGGGTGGATTTTAGTAGGGGATGAATAAAAAAAGGGGTCGTTGATAGAAAAATGCTATACAGTATATATATATATATATACTGTATAGCATTTTTCTATCAACGACCGATATATATATATATATATATATACATATATATATATATACATATATATATACACGAAAATATATATATATATATAAGCAAGAGGAATATAGGCGAGAGGATATATGGGTAAAGGCTAAACGTCCCGGGACAGGAGACAGAATAACGAATCCCCTGGACCACCCCCCGGAAGTATTTTTTCCAAGCCGATGGACACAATGTGGGAGCGAAGGGGGCAAGCAAGCGAAATGAAGATTTCGCATCTAAATTTTTTTTCTTTTCTTTCTTTCTTTTTTTTTTTTTTTCTCGTCTTCCTCACGTTGTCGTATAAATGCACGAAATAATGAATGGGTGCGAGGAATAACGACGAAGAAAGACCTCATTGGAATGAGAAAAACTCGTGCGGATACGGAGAGACACATTGACGAGACACGGGGACAATGCCAGAAGCACCCTGTCACTCTGCGTTAATTTCTACGAACTGTAGAATCGCTCCCGTTGCCCTCTTTATTCCCTCCCCCTCCCTTTCCCATGTTCTTCGGCACCCCCTTCTACATATGCGTGCATATATATATATATATATATATATATATATATGTTTTATTTATATATATATATATATATATATATATATATATGAGTTTTATTTATAGATATATATATATATGAATTTTATATATATATATATATATCGTCGTCCATAGCTCGTCATTCCTAATTTCGAAACTCTTCGACTTTAGGGTGATAGAGCATTACATTCCCATTTCGTTTGAATGAATCTTACCACATAAATTCAAATTTTCCTCCACCCACCCCCTTGCTCACATCACCATTATCTAGTTCTTCGAATGCATATCCGGTGGCCGCGGAGTTGTGGGGTGGATTTAAAATCGAAGAGTACGATTTTCACCCCCCCAAGTACATGGACGTGAAACGTGCCCAGGCCAAAACGGAAGTTCGCGAGGGGATGGAAATATATAGGACAGGGTGAGACAAGAAGAATGCACAATTTTGTAGTTTGAGGATGGACGAAGAATGAAAACGATAGAGAGCGAATGAAGCGGACACATGACCACCCGTTGTGTCGATTATTATTAGAAAAATCGACTTTGCAATTGTTATTGCTAATCGTCGCGAGAATAGCTCTTTGGCTTTGTATCACTTTTCGGGACCCTTTTTCCTCGTCCACTGATTGCCTTAAAGGAAGTCAATTTTTGAACTATCTGAAGTGGAAGGAGGGGGGGGGGGCGATTTTTTATAGTCTATTCAGGATTTTGAGTAATCCTAAAAATATTCCTCAATATTCGTATTATAAACAATCATATATTTTCGAGAATTAATGTTTTCGAGAATTATTGTTTTCGAGAATTATTGTTTTCGAGAATTATTGTTTTCGAGAATTATTGTTTTCGAGAATTATTGTTTTCGAGAATTATTGTTTTCGAGAATTATTGTTTTCGAGAATTATTGTTTTCGAGAATTATTGTCTTCGAGAATTATTGTTTTCGAGAATTATTGTTTTCGAGAATTATTGTTTTCGAGAATTATTGTTTTCGAGAATTATTGTTTTCGAGAATTATTGTTTTCGAGAATTAATGTTTTCGAGAATTATATAATTATAAGAATGGATTATTAAACTCGAACGAATTTCATTAGCACAATTTCTGCACAAATCAATATGGATTTGTTTTTTTTTTTCAGGATTTTGTAATTATCGAAAGTAAGGCCCCATGTTAAAAATAGAATGTATGAGTCTCGATTATAAAAAAAATTAAGGGGTTTCCGGTTGTGAGGAAACATCGAATAATAAAATATCCCAATGGTAAAACTCCCAAAAGGTGAAATGGAGATAAAAAAAATCATTTGAGAATTGACGATCGGCCATTTCCATGCAATTAGATTTTTACGATCCAGCGTGTCCCCCTCAAAAATCAATAAAATTATACATAAGAATAATCATCGAGAGATATTTTTTATACAACGAAATTCATACGTATGGCCAATAATGATATTGACAGACAGACGTCAAAAAATTTTCGTCACGCCACTTTCATGCATTCGTCTCGTTTTATTCTACTGTAAGTCCATTCAATAAAAAAAAAAAAAAAACTATTCGTGTCAATTGCACCCTCGACCTTAACGTATATATGAATACGAATCTATATATAGCGGATACGTGTTGCTGATTTTCGTGAGTGAGAGAGACAAAGACAGCTACACGGTTGCGAGTTGATCATCATGATCATCATTGTGTCAGGAGACACGACGTATATCGGAAAGCTGCCAAGTGGCTAAAATGACTGCAAGTCTGACGCACACACACACACAAATGCACACATAAAACGAGAACCAAAAGTCACAGATGCTCGATCTCGTTCATTCGGGGGTTAGGTATGTGTTATTTTATTTGGGTGTAGCCTCACGAGCCCCTTTATCGTATGTATATATATATAGTGGGCGCGTGCTGTTTTGCCATCGCTACTGCTGTTACTATTTTACTGTTGGCGATGATGCGGTGTGCAACGATGCGAGTTGAATGCACGAGTGAGCCGCGTCCGACAGACAGCAATAGTATTATCTATATAGATAATACTATTGCTATCTGTCGGACGCGGCTCACTCGTGCATTGCTGTATTGCGTGTATTGCAATACAGTCGACTCTCTGTAAGATTGCAATGCACTCGTGCTGTATTCCGTGTATTGCAATACAGTCGACTCTCTGTAAGATCGCAATGCACTCGTGCTGTATTGCGTGTATTGCAATACAGTCGACTCTCTGTAAGATCGCAATGCACTCGTGCTGTATTGCGTGTATTGCAATACAGTCGACTCTCTGTAAGATCGCAATGCACTCGTGCTGTATTGCGTGTATTGCAATACAGTCGACTCTCTGTAAGATCGCAAAGCACTCGTGCTGTATTGCGTGTATTGCAATACAGTCGACTCTCTGTACGATCGCAATGCACTCGTGCTGTATTCCGTGTATTGCAATACAGTCGACTCTCTGTAAGATCGCAATGCACTCGTGCTGTATTGCGTGTATTGCAATACAGTCGACTCTCTGTAAGATCGCAATGCACTTGTGCTGTATTGCGTGTATTGCAATACAGTCGGCTCTCTGTAAGATCGCAATGCACTCGTGCTGTATTGCGTGTATTGCAATACAGTCGACTCTCTGTAAGATCGCAATGCAGTCGTGCTGTATTGCGTGTATTGCAATACAGTCGACTCTCTGTAAGATTGCAATGCACTCGTGCTGTATTCCGTGTATTGCAATACAGTCGACTCTCTGTAAGATCGCAATGCACTCGTGCTGTATTGCGTGTATTGCAATACAGTCGACTCTCTGTAAGATCGCAATGCACTCGTGCTGTATTGCGTGTATTGCAATACAGTCGACTCTCTGTAAGATCGCAATGCACTCGTGCAGTATTGCGTGTATTGCAATACAGTCGACTCTCTGTAAGATCGCAATGCACTCGTGCAGTATTGCGTGTATTGCAATACAGTCGACTCTCTGTAAGATTGCAATGCACTCGTGCTGTATTGCGTGTATTGCAATACAGTCGACTCTCTGTAAGATCGCAATGCACTCGTGCTGTATTGCGTGTATTGCAATACAGTCGACTCTCTGTAAGATCGCAATGCACTCGTGCTGTATTGCGTGTATTGCAATACAGTCGACTCTCTGTAAGATCGCAATGCACTCGTGCAGTATTGCGTGTATTGCAATACAGTCGACTCTCTGTAAGATCGCAATGCACTCGTGCAGTATTGCGTGTATTGCAATACAGTCGACTCTCTAAGATTGCAATGCACTCGTGCTGTATTGCGTGTATTGCAATACAGTCGACTCTCTGTAAGATCGCAATGCACTCGTGCTGTATTGCGTGTATTGCAATACAGTCGGCTCTCTGTAAGATCGCAATGCACTCGTGCTGTATTGCGTGTATTGCAATACAGTCGACTCTCTGTAAGATCGCAATGCACTCGTGCTGTATTGCGTGTATTGCAATACAGTCGACTCTCTGTAAGATCGTAATGCACTCGTGCTGTATTGCGTGTATTGCAATACAGTCGACTCTCTGTAAGATCGCAATGCACTCGTGCTGTATTGCGTGTATTGCAATACAGTCGACTCTCTGTAAGATCGCAATGCACTCGTGCTGTATTGCGTGTATTGCAATACAGTCGACTCTCTGTAAGATCGCAATGCACTCGTGCAGTATTGCGTGTATTGCAATACAGTCGACTCTCTGTAAGATCGCAAAGCACTCGTGCTGTATTGCGTGTATTGCAATACAGTCGACTCTCTGTAAGATCGCAATGTACTTGTGCTGTATTGCGTGTATTGCAATACAGTCGACTCTCTGTAAGATCGCAATGCACTCGTGCAGTATTGCGTGTATTGCAATACAGTCGACTCTCTGTAAGATCGCAATGCACTCGTGCTGTATTGCGTGTATTGCAATACAGTCGACTGTAGTATTATCTATAGATAATACTATTATCTATAGATAATAATATTGCTGTCACTGCTGTATACAAAAGTGTATATATGCACTGGAGTTCCATGCTTTTTTTTCCACGCTAAAAGTTCCGCAGCATTTGCTCTTTTATATTCCATATCGCGCTGGTCCTTTCATACATTTTTTTTTTTTTTTTCATCCCATTGACGAATTGCTACTTCCCTACCTCGGATTTTCCATGTACAGATCACCAGTTTTGGCACCAATTTTTTAACATTCAAGCTATTCGGGATGATAAAATGGAATGGGGGAATAAACTCGAATTTTTATTCCACCTTGAGATTAGGAATAACGATATAATTATTTAACGTCTAAGGGCTGGTTGTTCGAACTCTTAGGTAAAATTACCTGCGAGTTATCGCATAAAAAATGTACGAGGTATCTGGCAGATAAACTTTACCTAGAGGTGGAACAACCTGCCCTAAGTGGAGATACAGTTATTGACACTGTCAAAAACAGTTATTGGCATACACGTGTCATTTTTTTACCCAACGTTATTCGGACTATTGAGTCTGCCAAAATATGTCAAGGGGAGGGGGTTGATTAGAAATTGTCTCACCAAGACTATATATGTGAAATGTGTCAAAATTTTTTAAAATTTCATTCTTTACCCTGTCAATTAAAAATTTCGTAAATGACAATTATGCCATTCATTTTTGCTCAACAATTTCATTCTGCCAATGCTGAGAATTTGCAAATCTTATAATTCGGTCAATATAAAATTTTTGTCTTTTCTTTGTGTCACTTTTCTGTCAACGATGATTCTCGCACCGTATCATTTATCATTCTTAATACTGCGTAAGCCTTAAATCTGGTGTAAACGTTAATTCTGGCAAACTTTTCGATCGATATCCGCGGAGCTTCCACAAACCTGACAGGGCCATGAGTTGACGAAATCCAGCTTCTAATTTACGCTGATAGAAAAAAAGACAAAGAAAATATATAATGATGGAAAGAGAGTGGGGGGAGAGAGGGAGAGAGAGAGAAAGAAAAAAAAAGAGAGAGAGAGAGAGAGTTAAACGAACGATAGTCGGAAAGACAGACATGGTGTGTGCCCTACGTACGTACTCACTGAGTTTACACAAACACATATATATACACACACAAATACATGTATACACATATATATATATACATATGATACATATATATACACACACAAATACACGTATAGAGAGAATAAGTTTCTCGAGGGTAGGAAGGGCGCGCAATGTGGACACAGTCAAGGCCCACTGCACGTCTGATTGATTGTCTCTCTACGGGGGTCACTGTTTAGGGGTATCATCTCGTCGCGGAGAGAGGAGTCACGCGAGCCAAAGCTATGACTGCTTTAGTGCCATACGCAGAAGAAGGAAAAGCTACATATACAGAGTATATAGTCAGCCACAGACTCCGGGATATGATCACGCAGTACACCGGAACAGAGAGGAACAGTCGGTACTTTATTGAAATAAGGGTGGAAAAACGTCGTAGGGCAAGCGAGAATTTTTGTGATCAAGAGTGATAATGAGAAATTGTCGAAATAAACATTTCATGACTTCTATGACTTGGCAGAAATTGTGAGGAAACCTATGAACAGTTTTCTAGGTAGCGGAAAAGAAAATATACAAATATATACATATATATATATATATATATATATATATATATATATAAAACTTTGGCACTCATTGATATTTTTTTATATCTACTTAAAATATTTACCGATAAAAAAACATTCATTTTCAGCTACTCGTTGTATTTACTAAAAAAATATCAATGAGTGCCAAAGTTATATATATATATAACTTTGGCACTCATTGATATTTTTTTATATCTACTTAGAAGATTTACCGATAAAAAAAAAATCATTTTAAGCTAATCGTTGTATTTACTGATACCCATGCACTCAATTAAACACTCATAGCACTCACTGACACTGATTTATAGTCGCACTCACACAGATGCAAAATTCAAAGATATGCAATAAATATACGTGATAGTCGTAGTGCAAACTGACACTGATTTATACTGACACAGTTATTAACACACTAACAGTACTCAACGATATTCACAAAGTAAAGATTGAGTTAAATATTCTTTTGCAATATATATTTAAATTATGTCATATAGATATAGTCGAGAATTTTAATTAATATTTATATTAATTAAAATTCTGGTTAAAATGAGTGTGGGTATATATATATATATAAAACTTTGGCACTCATTGATATTTTTTTATATCTACTTAGAAGATTTACCGATAAAAAAAAACATTTTCAGCTAATCGTTGTATTTACTGATACCCATGCACTGAATTAAACACTCATAGCACTCACTGACACTGATTTATACTGACACAGTTATTAAAACACTAACAGTACTCAACGATATTCACAAAGTAAAGATTGAGTTAAATATTCTTTTGCAATATATATTAAAATTATGTCATATAGATATAGTCGAGAATTTTAATTAATATTTATATTAATTAAAATTCTGGTTAAATTGGGTGTGGGTATAAAACTTTGGCACTCATTGATATTTTTTTATATCTACTTAGAAGATTTACCGATAAAAAAAAAACATTTTCAGCTAATCGTTGTATTTACTGATACCCATGCACTCAATTAAACACTCATAGCACTCACTGATACTGATTTATACTGACACAGTTATTAAAACACTAACAGTACTCAACGATATTCACAAAGTAAAGATTGAGTTAAATATTCTTTTGCAATATATATTTAAATTATGTCATATAGATATAGTCGAGAATTTTAATTAATATTTATATTAATTAAAATTCTGGTTAAAATGAGTGTGGGTATATATATATATATAAAACTTTGGCACTCATTGATATTTTTTTATATCTACTTAGAAGATTTACCGATAAAAAAAAACATTTTCAGCTAATCGTTGTATTTACTGATACCCATGCACTCAATTAAACACTCATAGCACTCACTGACACTGATTTACACTGACACAGTTATTAACACTGACACAAAAAAAAATTACACAGTTATTAACACACTAACAGTATTCAACGATATTCACAAAGTAAAGATTGAGTTAAATATTCTTTTGCAATATATATTTAAATTATTTCACATAGATATAGTCGAGAATTTTAATTAATATAAATTAGGTGTGCACCGTTAGGATGATTAATTCTGGATGATATGTGTGCAGTGTACATCTAATGCTATATATAAAGTATGTGTATTTCTGTGTGACTTAACAGGGTTAACTGGTAGCTCTCCCACGGGAGATCGTTTGCTCATCGAACGATATATATATATATATATATATATATATATATATATATATATATTTGTGTGTGTGTGTGTGTGTGTGTGTATACTCTCGATAAACAAACGGGAAATGCGACCGAGAGAGGAGCGTCGTAATTAACCGCAATCATCGACGACAAACACGAAGCTCTAGCTGGTACACGAGCAGACACACATTGCACGATCGGACAGTCCCGTGGGATGAAATTATACATATATATTTGTATATAGAGAAGAGCAAAAGCTCTCGATTGCCACGCGACTCGCAGTCTCGCGATTACTCGCTTATAAAAATATATATGCGTGAGGATCTCGATCAATATTTATACTCTACTCGTAATATTACTGCAAAGAGCTTGCCATGCATTCGTATATATATATATATATAAGCTCTCGCTATATTCTCGATTGAAAATCCGTATTTAACTCGGCCATTTCTCTATCTCTCTGTTTAATTTAATTATACGCGTCAGCAGACATTTTCCTTACAGAAGAACACACGAGGATGAACCATGAGCAAATATTAAGATTTGTTTATCATATTCATGAGTCGTCGAGGGAGGAAAGATGTAGATTTTTTTTTTTTTCCACTCCAAACAGAATTCTCTAGGAATAAGAGAGAGTCGTAATTTATAATTTTTTTTTTTACCAATCTATATGAAGAAATATAGTTAATGGAGAACTCCGAGTTGTTCAAAAATATATTTTAGGGCGTAAGAAAAAATATTAAAGTTTATTTTGTTGGTTAAACGAAATACTAAAATTTACTTCGATGTTTGAGTATGCTAAGTGAAGAAATTTATTTTAATATTTCAGCTTCACAGTAAACATTAAAGTACATTTTTATGATTAAAAAGTTTAGGAAAAAAAAAAAATTAAGCGTACATTTTGTGCTGTTTAAATTTTAGAAAGCCACTAAAGTACATTTTCGTGTTTAAATTTTAGGAATCCATATTAAAGTACATTTTAGTATTTAAGTTTTAAGATATCGATTAAAGTACATTTTAGTATTTAAATTTTTAAAAATTGTTTAAGTACCTTTTAGTATACTGGTTAAACTTTGTGTGAACGCTAAATCGAATTTTAGTGTTTATCTCTTTTTGGCGAACACTGAAATTAATTATACCGTTTGTGCTTTATATAGATACACACAAAGAATTTTTTTTTTTGGGTAAAATTGTATGAGATCTTTTTCGAACTTTTATTTTTGAACAATTGTTCCCATAACTCTCGGAATATATTTTATTGTGGTACTTTGGAGCTCATTTTACAATCGTAATTCTCGCGAGTATATCGCAACCCATAATAAGAGCCAAGTCCACTTTGTGCCAAAGTTTAACTGTCGAGCAGTGAAAAACTGGTAAGAAAAGCTTGCATACATCGATGTATAGTACTCAGTAGCTTTACATACACATATGTACAGCTTCATATACACATATATACAGCTATATATATATACATATATACAGCTTTATATACATATATATACAGCTATATATACACATATATACAGCTTAATATACACATGTATACAGCTATATATATACACATATATACAGCTTTATGTACACACATATACAGCTTTATATACATATATATACAGCTATATATACACATATATACAGCTTCATATACACATATATACAGCTTTATGTACACACATATACAGCTTTATATACACCTATATGTATATATAGGATGATTCAGGAGGGTGTGGATACTCGCGGGTGAAAACGTAACCAAGAAGCAAAAGGAGAACGCACCCTCTCTTCCCTCATGCAATGATCGTCGCGACACAGATATGCTTTTAGCGAACGCGAGAGGGGTTGCTTGCAGGGGGTCCACACAACGACGTCTCGCATCACATGTACCCCAAAAAAAGCTATGTGTATATATATATAGCTTGACTGCCTATATATATATATATATATATACTTCACAAATAAAAATAAAAATTATATGAATGTAATAAACGATGTCGATAAATTCAGGACTATATCACAAGGTCGTGATTGAAGAAATTGATGAATTATTATTTATCAAAGACGCTAAAAAAAGGCTATGTATATATATATATAGCTTGACTATATATACGTATATATATATATATATATTTCACAAATAAAAATATAAATTATATGAATGTATAAACGACGTCGATAAATTCAGGACTATATCACAAGGTCGTGATTGAAGAAATCGACGAATTATTGTTTATCAAAGACGCTAAAAAAAAGGCCCAAAAAAAGCTATGTATATATATATAGCTTGACTATATATACTTCACAAATAAAAATAAAAATTATATGAATGTATAAACGACGTCGATAAATTCAGGACTATATCACAAGGTCGTGATTGAAGAAATCGACGAATTATTGTTTATCAAAGACGCTAAAAAAAAGGCCCAAAAAAAGCTATGTATATATATATAGCTTGACTATATATACTTCACAAATAAAAATAAAAATTATATGAATGTAATAAACGATGTCGATAAATTCAGGACTATATCACAAGGTCGTGATTGAAGAAATCGATGAATTATTATTTATCAAATACGCTAAAAAAGGCCCAAAAAAAATCTATGTATATATATATATAGCTTGACTATATATACTTCACAAATAAAAATATAAATTATATGAATGTATAAACGACGTCGATAAATTCAGGACTATATCACAAGGTCGTGATTGAAGAAATCGACGAATTATTGTTTATCAAAGACGCTAAAAAAAAGGCCCAAAAAAAGCTATGTATATATATATAGCTTGACTATATATACTTCACAAATAAAAATAAAAATTATATGAATGTATAAACGACGTCGATAAATTCAGGACTATATCACAAGGTCGTGATTGAAGAAATCGATGAATTATTATTTATCAAATACGCTAAAAAAAGGCCCAAAAAAAATCTATGTATATATATATATAGCTTGACTATATATACTTCACAAATAAAAATATAAATTATATGAATGTATAAACGACGTCGATAAATTCAGGACTATATCACAAGGTCGTGATTGAAGAAATCGATGAATTATTATTTATCAAATACGCTAAAAAAAGGCCCAAAAAAAAGCTATGTATATATATATATAGCTTGACTATATATACTTCACAAATAAAAATAAAAATTATATGAATGTATAAACGACGTCGATAAATTCAGGACTATATCACAAGGTCGTGATTGAAGAAATCGATGAATTATTATTTATCAAATACGCTAAAAAAAGGCCCAAAAAAAATCTATGTATATATATATATAGCTTGACTATATATACTTCACAAATAAAAATATAAATTATATGAATGTATAAACGACGTCGATAAATTCAGGACTATATCACAAGGTCGTGATTGAAGAAATCGATGAATTATTGTTTATCAAAGACGCTAAAAAAAAGCCCAAAAAAAAGCTATGTATATATATATAGCTTGACTATATATACTTCACAAATAAAAATAAAAATTATATGAATGTATAAACGACGTCGATAAATTCAGGACTATATCACAAGGTCGTGATTGAAGAAATCGATGAATTATTATTTATCAAAGACGTTAAAAGAGATGAAGTAAGCCTGCTTCGCTCCTCCACCAACACCAAAAAAGATTCTACGAAATGATAAGTTGAAAAATAGGCTGAAAATCTTGATAAGCCAAGTCTTATATTCAATATACATAATCATATCTATATATCTATATATCGGGACTATACATATATAGTACGTGATACTTCTGCCACTTGTCGTTTCAATCATTCCTCGAGGGCCCTTTTGACTGAACAATTAAATCTATACACTACCCGATTCGCAGTGAATAATAGAAATCGCCTCGTCGAGATCAACCCGATCGCTGTATATATATATATATATATATATGTGTATTGTCGGCGGGTCAAGGAGACACAAACGCAATGGCACCTGTATATACAACGCAACAAGCCCCCATGTACAAAAGGCTATATACTCCTATATAATGTATAGCTCGAAACTATATATATTTTTGTATATATAGGTGCACTTGTGAGTACATATATATATATATACATAGGGATCGGGTGTGGCGTCGAATGGCGGATTCGAGAATCGTGATTAAAGCGTCCTTGACAATGAGTACTCGCGCTTCATTTGTAGATAGATATATACATATATATATATATATGTATATATATATCCACATGGAGCATACGTGAATTCAGAGAGAATACTCACCCCCACGTGTATACAGTGTAATAATAGCATAGCAGAGTATATCATCTGCACCCCTGAGACTATATGTATACCCCTGTTGCGAAAAAACTATATATATATATATATATATATATATATATATATATATATATAAGCGCATGGTGTACTTGTAGTTATAGTAAACCAGAAAAAGGGCCCGCGACATGCTCGACATTTGGTGTCATTGTAGGAGGAAAGAGAGATTACAGGGCACCCTTGGCTCGACATATACTCTCGTACACTCCTTAATGCTGATTTAATCAGAATCATGGGGCACCCAAAGAGCTTGTACACATAATACACGATGCACTTGCACCGTTCGGAAATTTCGATCAACTCTCCCATCCCTCAATTTTTCCAGTCTGGCCCGAAAATATCCTTCAAACTTAATATAACTTAAGGGGGGTAGGGAAGGTTATAGGATTAAATTGTTGATTAAACAAATTTATGGTGATTTAAAAAAAAACGTTTGCATATTTCAGTATTTTTTTATTCACGGCCACAGCAATAAAAGCAAAAATTCATAAATTTGGCAATTGAATTGGAAATTGACAAAGTTACATCGAACAATTTTTTGTTTTCATCAGGTTAAAGTGCAGAAAAAAATTAGCACAGTCAACAAAATTTGACAACTTGCAAATATGTTAAAAATATATTTAAAAAATTATTGTATACTCAAGTCAGTCTTGAGCTGTTTATTGATGGCCTGTGACCTGAGATTGCCAAGAGAAGAGTCTCGATCAATTAAATTAATTATTTTATTAATTATTCCAACTTGAAAAAAAAAAAAAAATTAACCCAAACACTGACAAAGCAAATATAGAGGCGATTTCCAATATGATTATATAAGAAAATCTTAACTTTTGGAAGGTCCAACTGAATCACTGATGCACTTTTCTATTGGATTGCTAGCTAACCTCAGCCTGCTATATATATATATATATATATATAAAATGTAGTAGACGACGAGTTAACCTAACACAAAGTTATATACATAAGCCTGTCCAAGCTGCTGGGGACACTCGCCGATCCGTGCCATATGGCCTGTATACACGCCGATTATTACATTACGTATGTAGGCACAGGAATAATAATGAAAGGCGACTCTCTCTCTCTCTCTCTCTCTCTCTCTCTCTCTCTCTCTCTCTCTCTCCTCTCTCTCTCTCTCGGCAAACGCGCTTTTCCAACGAGACAGACGCTCTTCGTAGAGGGGTTGAGACTTGGATGCTTGGGGGTCGAAGGGGCGGGGGAGAGGCGCCAAAACGTCGAGACGCATATTCTCTCTCGTTGCGCTTTTGCGAGATGCTCTGGACAAATCGAATTCATTATCGCGAGAACCTCTACTCGGCGCTCTACCCGGAAACCCCGAACGTCCTTCTCTCTTCGTGATATATATATATATATATATATATATATATATATATATATATATATACGCGTTCTTACGAGGCTCGAGTTCGCTTTGTGCGGGGGTGACTAACCGAATTCGATGAACGATAATGGAAAAGGGCCCGTTCGGTCTGCCTGTTTCACTTAGACGAAAAAGTACGTCTAAGTATGTATAATATAAATGCATATTTAAAAATATACAGTTGATCTATTTTTTTGGCCAACGAAAGATCACATAGCAAAGTATCTTAGAGAGTGAATTCTGTTTTTTTTTTTTTTAAGCAATTATACTCATCAATTAATATTTTTAAGGACAATTTGAGGCGATCTCGACTGTAACGATAATTTAGAGATTTTATTTTAAGGGATGATTTATCAAAGACCTTATTTCAAGGAAAAAATTGTAGACCTTATTTTTAAGGATGGGTGGAATTTGGCAAAATGGAAAAAAAATGTACCGTAAGGCCAAGCTCATTAATTAATTTGTGACTGTGAAGTGAAGTTGATTAAGGGTGTTAATTCTCCATTCAATGACACCACTGTGCGGCCTTAGATATCTTTAAGGTTTTTTTAAGGACAATTTGAGGCGATCTCGATTGTAACGATAATTTAGAGATATTATTTTAAGGGATGATTTATCAAAGACTTAAATAATTTCTGTGGTTAATCTCGAAGACCTCATTTGCAGTGGAAAATTTGTAAACCTTATTTTTAAGGGTCGATGCAATTTGGTGAAATTATTAATTTGTCACTGTAAGGGTTAGTTCATGAAGGGTATTAATGTTCCATTCAAAGACCTGTGCGGCCTTATATATATTTAAGGTCAATTT
>OY769904.1:28158590-28188590 GCA_963669185.1 Dyspetes luteomarginatus
GTTGCCACAATTTTCAACGCTTCGCCACGGGAAACTCATAGTGGCGAATCACTTAGTACAAACGAGAGGTAGAGAATCATCCTTTTTTTTGTAAACCGGAAGTTTGTGGTCTGTGACGATAATAAAAGTACCAGATGGTATTATTATACCATAAGCTACCATTAAAAAAAATAATAATGATTCATCAGAATGAATTAATATCAATAATTATATAGATATTAATTTATTTTAATAATATTTAATTAAATTGATATTAATTTATTTTAATAATATTTAATTATATTGATATAAATTTATTTTAATAATATTTAATTATATTGTTATTAATTTATTTTAATAATATTTAATTATATTGATATTAATTTATTTTAATAATATTTAATCATATTAATGTTAATTACAGGAAATTGTAAAAAAAAAGTTCAATGCAGGAAAGTGATTGTGAGGGAAGAAGGAGAGAGTTAATTCGTGAAAACTCCCACACAGAGGACATTTGTAGCACTCAAAAATATTTATATCACTCAAAAGCTCAAACTAAATATTGCCTGACACTCAGACATGTCGTTAAAAACACACATGGAAAATTCAATGATGCTCACTCAAATTTCAAAATTGTCTTGCATTCACCCTTAAATGAATTAAGAAAATTCAATGATGCTCACTCAAATTTCAAAATTGTCTTGCATTCACCCTTAAATGAACTTTGCAGTTCAAAAGAATCTCTTAATTACGTGTGAAATAACAATAATAATAACATTTTTTTTAAATTAAAATCGTCCTGATCTGGAACTCTACGCTTGCTTGTAAAATAAGGGCAGGAGGGTGGGAGTTAATAATCGTAATAAGAGTAGTCAACATGGCCGACACATCATTCCTGTATATCCAAGCTTGATATTCTCATCCGTGTCTCTGGCAGACCGCCAGAGTGTTATTGACAATGGTCTCAATTTCAGAAGTGATGGACTCTGAGAGGTATACGAGGGGCCAATATGTGGGAAATCGGCCCACACTCGACAAGACTCTTCTCTCTCGTCTCTCCCGATATATCATACACGCGTCCATTACTAGTGATATATATATATATATACCTCTCGCCATATATATATATATATATACCTTTCGCCCTATATATATATATACCTCTCGCCATATATATATATATATATATACCTCTCGCCCTATATATATATATAAATACCTCTCTGGTATATAAACTCTGTGGTATATGGTCTCCGCAATGCAACGAAGAATACATGCGATGAAGGGTGGAGGAGAGAGTAATAACTCGACATTATATGCCGCGTGTGTGACGGATATCACGTTCCGCACGTCGAGTTGTTTCTACACATCGAACCGCAAGTCTCGTGAATTGGGGAAGGATGGAAAAGACGAGTGTATTGAAAATTTTGTCGTTTCAGAGAGACCGTGAGACTCCTATACATGACATATCAACGAAATTTTCGAGGATAATTCGACAAAATTGGAAAAATTAAATTTCGACGCTCGACAAATTTAGCATAACGAGGAGAGATGAGTAAATTTGTTGGAGAGAAAAAACGAACAATCTATTTTTTTTTCGATGTTTTTATTGGACCTTGAAAACCAATTTTTATGGAAGAAAAAATGGTGGAAAATTCGTCCTTGTGAATATGTAAGAAAGAAATGAGGAAATCTCGTCTATAATGATTTTTTTTTCCGTTATTAATCACAGGGTCACGACCCTTCAAAAGTCAATGGTAATGGTTTGAATCAACCAAAGTGTGAGTCTCAATTTATATAAATATCTATAATAATTATTGTCTCTTATTCAACATCGCAAGATTCCCACAATCCATGACGAATGAGACAATTCTCGATGAAAGATTTACATATTTATAATGACTTTTCGAGTAGAGTCGAGAATAATATCGTTGGGGTAAAATCGAGGATATATAAAAAAATTTGTGAGTGTCTGTGAGAGTTCATCTCAGTCTTCCATGTATCTGAAATGTACATTTTTTGTATGGGAAAATTTTAAGAAAAATTTTCCAGACGGAAGTCTATTTTATTATTATGTATATATATATTTATATATATACATACTAATAAATAAATATATATATATATACAGAATTACAGTGATGTGTACTGTATTGTTATATATATATACAGTGAAATGCACATTATTATTATGTATATATCTATACATAAGAATGAAGCACACTTCACTCTGGAAGATTTTACATCATTCATTTAAATAAGAAACTAAAATGTGCACTTCGCTTTATACATCTATCGAGATGCATTTCTACTTCACACGATTACGAAAAGTGTTCTCGTCGTATTTGGCCCCGTTTCCCATCAATTTTCCTGGTATATATATGTGTATATATATGTGTAGTATACATATTTATAATGGCTTTTCGAGTAGAATCGAGAATAATATCGTTGGGGTCAAATCGAGGATATATAAAAAAATTTGTGAGTGTCTGTGAGAGTTCATCTCAGTCTTCCATGTATCTGAAATGTACATTTTTTGTATGGGAAAATTTTAAGAAAAATTTTCCAGGCGGTTGTCTATTTTATTATTATGTATATATATATTTATATATATACATACTAATAAATAAATATATATATATACAGAATTACAGTGATGTGTACTGTATTGTTATATATATATACAGTGAAGTGCACATTATTATTATGTATATATCTATATATAAGAATGAAGCACACTTCACTGTGGAAGATTTTTCTTATTTGCACACACATTTTACATGATTCATTTAAGTAAGAAACTAAAATGTGCACTTCGCTCTATATATCTATTGAGATGCATTTCTACTTCACACGATTACGAAAAGTGTCCTCATCGTATTTGGCCCCGTATCCCATCAATTTTCCTAGTATATATATGTGCTCGAAGACCATACAATTTTTCAATATTTTTGCTCTCACGAAAACCACCCCTCTTTCTGCCAATGGAGTTCTTGCATAAAGCGCAAGAGGCAGGAGAGAATTGAAGAAAAAGTCTCGAAAAAAAAAAAAAAAACGCGATTGTACTCACATGGGGCCATCCACGAAGAGATGATGAGGGATCTCGTGAGTTATAAAACGCGGAAGGGGAAGAAATTTCACTCGTAGCTTGCGCCTACGAGCCCACCACCCTTATATATATATATACATATATATATACATATATAAGTAAACGGGGGAGTCTCGGGGTTGAAGACAAGAAAAAGAGAGAGGGTGGCTGATACGGTGAGAGAAAAAAATCCACGAAGGGGAATAAAACGAGAGCTCAACACACCCCAACCCCCCACCCCCTCCAGCTGTTTTCTCACTCTTTCTCATATTCTTTTACATTTTTTTTTCTATTCATATAAATATATAAATATATATATATATATATAGGATACTGCGATGATGTGCATGCGTACGCAATAAAAATATTGATAGTCGAGTTCCGGCCACGACGACAGGACAATCGACTAATTATTCAACGTGACCGCACGCCGGATATATTTGGATGTGAGCCTCAGCGATTCTTTTGCATCATCCCCTTATATAATGCGTTGTCTATATGCGTATATACATATTTTTCCCCATACGTATATATATATAAATATATATATATAAATATATATATATATATATATATATATATAGAGAGAGAGAGAGATATAGAGATATATATATATAAAGAAAGAGAGAGAGAGAGAGAGGAGAGAAAAAGTGTGGGTATAGTGGGCGGTCACGATCGCTAAAGCGCCGGAAAGTTTCATCTGATTGATGAGATATGCTGGTAAAAGCTACATGTTTATATACATCGTGCCAGTATATTATATCATGGCGGTATCATCAAATCGAGAGAAAAAATCGGGGGTTCGAATAACAAGAGAAAAATCGCTGCAAATATTAATTCTCAGATTTATTTTCACAAATAAAAAATAGAATAGCCTTTTTTTGAGTCTTGTGAAAAATTCGGGTTCCTAATTTATCATTGAGTCCGCCGTAAGTTCGTTAATTTTCTAATAAATTTAGTGAAAATTAAAAAAATTGAAAAATTAACGATTCAAAAAAATATTTGTACGAAACAAAATTTTTAATTAACAAAAAAAAGCATCAAACGACAAATCTGTCGATGTGAATGATTTGCATTTTTCCAAAATGCAAATTCCACAAAATGTGAAGAAAATCTGCAAAAAAAAAAAGTTGTCCTAAACAAAATTTACGGTTATCCATTTTTTCATGGAGTAAAAAAAAAAAAAAAAATGTTTCGCGTACGTACATTTGTGCGATCGCAGCGTGTATGCGACGATTATCACGATGCTAGATCGAATGTGTTCATGCCCGCCTCTCACTTCCGTATCATATGTTTAAAGTACATTCACATATAGGGTGTACAATGATCACACATATGTGTATATATATATATGTATGATATCCGTTCGTAAAGTGAGTTTAGTCCTTCGTCCTCGATTTTATACTTTTATATCGTAGTCCCCCCCACCCCCTTTCGCTGTCGCGAGTATATGAACGTCGTATATACATCCGCAAACTTCGTGATGTCCGCCACGTGACGTCACGGTAGTGTCAATTAGGCGTCACGTGGCCCATGGATCTCGGGCCACGCGTCATTTGTCAGTGTCCCTGCTGCGAGAAAGCTCATCTATATATATATATATATATATATATAACGATAAAACATTGAACGATGCGATATATATACTGTATATATGATTTTAACGTTAAAATAGGTTAATGTTAAGATAAGTTAACGTTAAAAAAGGCGTATGTATAAGCATCGCTTCAATGTGTTTCTGTCAATGACCATATGAGCCTCTGTAAGTGGCCATATAAGTCTTTGTGAGTATCTTTGAGTGACGATATGAGTCTGTGTGAGTATCTTTAAGTGACCATGAGTCTGTGTGAGTATCTGTGAGTAGCCATGAGTCTTTGTAAGTATCTTTGAGTGACCATGAGTTTGTGTGAGTATTTTTAAGTGACCATGAGTCTGTGTGAGTATCTGTGAGTAGCCATGACTCTTTGTAAGTAACTTTAAGTGACCATGAGTCTGTGTGAGTATCTTTGAGTGACCATGAGTCTGTGTGAGTATCTTTGAGTGACCATGAGTCTCTGTGAGTATCTTTGAGTGACCATATGAGTCTGTGTGCGTATCTGTGAGTAGCCATGAGTGTTTGTAAGTAACTTTGAGGGCCATGAGTCTCTGTGAGTATGTGTGAGTAGCCATGAGTCTTTGTGAGTAATTTTGAGTGACCATGAGTCTCTGTGAGTATCTTTTACTGACCATGAGTCTGTGTGAGTATCTGTGAGTAGCCATAAGTCTTTGTGAGTATCTTTGAGTGACCATGAGTCTCTGTGAGTATCTTTTACTGACCATGAGTCTGTGTGAGTATCTGTGAGTAGCCATAAGTCTTTGTGAGTATCTTTGAGTGACCATGAGTCTCTGTGAGTATCTTTAAGTGACCATGAGTCTCTGTGAATATCTGTGAGTAGCCATAAGTCTTTGTGAGTAACTTTGAGTGACCATGAGTCTCTGTGAGTATCTTTAAGTGACCATGAGTCTCTGTGAATATCTGTGAGTAGCCATAAGTGAGTAACTTTGAGAGCCATAAGGCTCTGTGAGTATCTGTGAGTAGCCATGAGTCTTTGTAAGTAATTTTGAGGGCCATCAGTCTCTGCGAGTATCTTTGACTGACCATGAGGGTCTAACGACACAGTAATTCACCGGAAAACGCCATCGGAGTAATATTCAGTTGATGATGAAAATTTATCGAAAAAAAGCACTTTTCAAAAAACGATTACGTCGATTTGTACTCAATACACCATACATATATATATAATAAATATATTTGCGAATATAGGAAGAGTGTTAAAGTTTTATCGAAAGGCCACAGCAGGGGCACACGCGAAGTGCCCGCTACGACGATACAGCGGTTTACGAACGTCGAGACTTGTTCGCATGTACAACTCAGAGCCGGGGACAATGCATCGCTTGATTGGAAGTCACGTGTCGGCGACAATGAGCGTGTGTACCGCATCGCGAGTCACGTGTCCACGCGCCTATATATATATATATATATATATATGTCTCGCGGGCTCTACACTCCGCGGAGACTAATATAAATGTGCGTGTCGCACCCTTCTCTCGTTGTGCTCCTCGCACCCTCGTATAGAAAAGTCAAACGACTATAGCTCCTCTCTCGTTGAATTCTCAGCCGCGAGAATACACTCGACGAATGAAACTTTTACCATCCGTGGTAAAAGGTCTCAGCCACCCTCCCATCCCTCTCGGACCATTCGAATTTTCATACAATGCCACGATATGAGATCTGCTATAACCACTTTTTAGAAATTTAGAAAATTACTAAGACTCATGGCTACTCACAGATACTCACACAGACTCATGGTCACTTAAAGATCCGTGGTAAAAGGTCTCAGCCACCCTCCCACCCCTCTCGGACCATTTGAATTTTCATACAATGCCACGATATGAGATCTGCTATAACCACTTTTTAAAAATTTAGAAAATTACTAAGACTCATGGCTACTCACAGATACTCACACAGACTCATGGTCACCTAAAGATCCGTGGTAAAAGATCTCAGCCACCCTCCCACCCCTCTCGGACCATTCGAATTTTCATACAATGCCATGATATGAGATCTGCTATAACCACTTTTTAAAAATTTAGAAAATTACTAAGACTCATGGCTACTCACAGATACTCACACAGACTCATGGTCACCTAAAGATCCGTGGTAAAAGATCTCAGCCACCCTCCCACCCCTCTCGGACCATTCGAATTTTCATACAATGCCATGATATGAGATCTGCTATAACCACTTTTTAAAAATTTAGAAAATTACTAAGACTCATGGCTACTCACAGATACTCACACAGACTCATGGTCACCTAAAGATCCGTGGTAAAAGATCTCTCCCACCCCTCTCGGACCATTTGAATTTTCATACAATGCCATGATATGAGATCTGCTGGAACCACTTTTTAGAAATTTAGAAAATTACAAAGACTCATGGCTACTCACAGATACTCACACAGACTCATGGTCACTTAAAGATCCGTGGTAAAAGATCTCAGCCACCCTCCCACCCCTCTCGGACCATTCGAATTTTCATACAATGCCATGATATGAGATCTGCTATAACCACTTTTTAAAAATTTAGAAAATTACTAAGACTCATGGCTACTCACAGATACTCACACAGACTCATGGTCACCTAAAGATCCGTGGTAAAAGATCTCTCCCACCCCTCTCGGACCATTTGAATTTTCATACAATGCCATGATATGAGATCTGCTGGAACCACTTTTTAGAAATTTAGAAAATTACAAAGACTCATGGCTACTCACAGATACTCACACAGACTCATGGTCACTTAAAGATCCGTGGTAAAAGATCTCAGCCACCCTCCCACCCCTCTCGGACCATTCGAATTTTCATACAATGCCATGATATGAGATCTGCTATAACGACTTTTTAAAAATTTAGAAAATTACAAAGACTCATGGCTACCCACAGATACTCACACATTTTATCATATTTTATCATTTATTTACGATAAATAATAAAATAAACCATCGATATATTAATAAAAGTAGAATCACTGGACATGCTTATCGACAATCACAGATACTCCGCTTTGATCGTCAGGGGGAAAATATCCCAAGATTCACTGCCCCCAGACGCGATAGCCGGTAATGAATTAATTGCTGAAAGGGTCGCGTGCCTGCCGGAAGTCAGTCGATTGTGCGGACGGCTTCCGGAAACCGTTCTTCGTGCGACCATTCGAGTCACCGTAATAGCGGAAACCGTACTAAGTCGGTCAGTTTCAAAATATGTGATGTATATAGTTGGCAAAATTTATCCTAAAATAAAATCTCGATACTTGCAACTTTTGGATCGTCGCGCTTGACCAGTGAGTCATATATATATATATATATAACGAAAGTCAACAAAATCGAAATCGTCGTCGCTATACATATATATAGTAAATAAATTTCGAGATTCCGCACAAAAGCCTTCTTCGTGTCTCATCTCCGTGAGGGTTCTCGTGTTTCCGATCGAAAAACCGCACGAAAGTGCGTCACACTATGAAATTTCCTCCTGCAAGTAACTTTGACGATCTATATATATATATATAAAGTGCATTAAAGCTCCACCATTGTACTGGAAAATATTTATGTGCCCGAACGTTTTTGGCCAGGGAAATGTACTATACGGTGACCGGATGGAAGCTGCTAGATTTATTCTTTCCTCCTCTAAATCTAGATAGCCCATGACTTGAGAAAAATTAAATCGCTCTTTCGAGATTCTTAATTTCCACCCTTATACTAAAAAAATTCAAAATTTCCAATAATTATAATTTCACAGTGGAAAAAAAATATTTGTTTCAGCAGATTATCCCCTTTGAGCAGACGTCTGACCACCCTGAATGATCAAAAAATGGGCTTATTAAAAAATTCTATATAAAAGTATGAAACGATTTTTTTTTTTACTTTTGGCCACATGGCAGTTCATGGTTTGAACATTGCCATGGTATTGCCAGATTCTAGATAGCCCATGACTTGAGACAAATTAAATCGCTCTTGCGAGATTCATAATTTCCACCATTACACTAAAAAAAATTCAAAATTTCCAATAATTATAATTTCACAGTGGAAAAAAAATATTTGTTTCAGCAGATTATCCCCTTTGAGCAGACGTCTGACCACCCTGAATGATCAAAAAATGGGCTTATTAAAAAATTCTATATAAAAGTATGAAACGATTTTTTTTTTACTTTTGGCCACATGGCAGTTCATGGTTTGAACATTGCCATGGTATTGCCAGATTCTAGATAGCCCATGACTTGAGATAAATTAAATCGCTCTTTCGAGATTCTTAATTTCCACCCTTATACTAAAAAAATTCAAAATTTCCAATAATTAGAATTTCACAGTGGAAAAAAAATATTTGTTTCAGCAGATTATCCCCTTTGAGCAGACCTCTGGACCACCCTGAATGATCAAAAAATGGGCTTATTAAAAAATTCTATATAAAAGTATGAAACGATTTTTTTTTTACTTTTGGCCACATGGCAGTTCATGGTTTGACCATTGCCATGGTATTGCCAGATTCTAAATGTCCACTCTAATAGCAAAAAAAAAAAAAAAAACATCGGCACATTGGAAAAATATATTTTTTCCAGCTGATTCCATCCCTTAACTCTGATCTTCCAGATCGTCCTACCGATCTCTTTTTTTTATTATGAGTTAATTTTCTCAATGAAACTTGATTCGATTGAAATTCGATTAAATCTCTGTTATACCATATTCGAAATATTAACTCTAAAGGGAAAACAAAAAATAAAATTTACCGCATCGGAGTTCCACCGTAAGAAAAAAAATATTTTCCAACAGATTCCATCCCTTAACTGATCTAGCATATCGCCCTACCGATCTCTTGTTATTATTAGTATTGTTGTACATCCTGCACTCCATAATACACATCATGTATACTTATTTGTATACATATATATATATATATATATACCTAATAATACAAATAATAACAGTAATAATAGTACATGCACGAGTATGATATTAGTGCAAGGCAGTAACGAAGCGATTGGTCACCGCGTCATCGTTATCACCGTCACAATCTCTCCCTTATCGGATCTCTGTGCGCCCGCGCGTCCGAGCACAAGGGTGGCTTCCGAGTCGCAGGGGGTGCGCCATGAAAAAGCACGCTGGCAGGACGGGCTGGACGAGTCAACGATGAGCCAGAAGCCCAAACACAGGTATTAAATACTCACAGACATATATATATATATATATATATATATATATATATATATACATATATGTATGTATATAATATATGTAGTTGTTCGCTCATACATACATATATATATATATATATATATATATATATATATATATATATATAACCGTAAGATGATGCTATACGTATCTGCGACGATGAAACTGCCATATGGCCGAGATGGCCAGCTGCTGGACGACCCGCGAACGGCGCATTACTTCTTCCACGTGCTGATGTGCGCGCATTATTCCCCTCTCTCTCTCTGACACTCTCTCTCTCTCTCTCTCTCTCTCTCTCTCCCTCTCTCTCTCTCTCTCTCTCTCTCTCTCTCTCTCTCTCTCTCTCTCTCTCTCTCTCTCTCTCTCCCACTCTCTCTCTCTCTCTCTATCTCTCTCTCTCTCTCGTATATGCGTATGGTAGCTATATATTACTGGTGGTCTGCTATTTTGTTGTACGGTTTATATAGCATCCGCTCGTACGACTCATGCCAGAAACAGCCCTCTCTACTTGCTGCTTGATATACGACCGTAACTTTTCATATATTATGTATGAATATATATATATATATATATATTCATACATAATATATGAACCACGCCTATATATATATATATATATATATATATATATGTTCATAAAAGGGTACATGTCGGGTCCAAGTGTACATATTGAGAAAAGCATATACATAAGTCTACATTTAATAATAGAGATATACATTATTATTAATATCGATATGTATATCACATAAAACAAGATATTCATAAATTTAGGTTCTATATATAAAAGGGTTAAAATGAGGACCATATGGATGTACACGAATTCGTAAATATCGGGTCCGTTGTTAGTATTATTTAACCGTTTGAACGGCGTCGACGCGATGGCGCGCATATAGTTTTTATTTCTTGCCCTTGAAGCACAATCAGTAGAACTCGGATTACCGCTCAACGAGTTAATTTTCTGAGATCAAGATAAAAAATGATTATGGGAAAGGTAAAAAATGATTATGAGTGAATAGTAAAAAATGGTGCATACTCATATAGAATTACAAAGTAGTCAGATTTATTATTGAATAAGTTTATACAGAACACGTTCTCCACTAAAAGAATTTTACTAAAAAAAATTTTAGTTCCGTGGTAATGGAACTACATTTTCTTAAACTGGTTACTGATCCATGATTTAATGGATGCTACATTGCGTTTAAAAACTCCCGGATTACTATCTATCATTTTTTAAATATCATCAAGCGATGGTAGCTTTTTGGATGCGACACAATCCTGGAATGTTCGTAATGCAATTTCTTTCTCTCTTCCACTCCAACGCACTCGGTCACACTTGCCAAATGGCGAAGCTGAAAAAAGAATTATATAAACAAATAATCAATCCCGATGCCAAAAGAAAAATAAACAAATTTTTTAGATCAACCACTGACCAGTACCTTGAATACATTATGAAGAATCTCGTCAATGGTTGAGATCATACAGATTTTTAATTTACACAGTTACGAATATTTCAATGGCAATCATATTTAAACATGCTAAAAAAAGTGATATCGTACTTACCATGGAGGGCCACGACTTCGCCCGCGTATCGAGAACCCTTGTACCGAATAATCAATTCGTTTTCTTTTTTCGTTACATCTGTACTTTTACAGATATGATAAACTCCATCATCGAATAGCACTAATGAATACATTTGAGTATCACACAATAGCAACGACTCATGCATCTCATCAACCAGTACCAAACTGACTCCTGAGGCGCAAACGAATTTAAAAAAATGAGGATACAATACCCGATCGAAACATTGTTGACGTGATCGCATAATACTAAGAAAACACCTTTTATTCTTTGTTTGCGGTCCTCGCAAGTGCCTTTACGCCAAAATATATACAGAAACGACGCTCGGTCCCCACAAGTACCGTAGTACAGCGGAGGTTGGTACCGATATCTACCAATACGTTATATCGCAGTAGGATTGAAACATTCAAGTCGACTGAGAATATAATTCTTTCGCAGTAGATAGATATCGCCCTCGTTTTTCGAAAAAATGTCATGACCTATAATTTTTAAATATATATATAGATATATATATATTGGGGCCAAACAAAAAATCCCTTTTTTATATGTAATTGTCATACAAAAAGTTTCAATCGAATAAAAAAATATGAGGTCAAAAAACACCCAAATCTCACCGATTTCATGTAGAATATCTCAAATACGGGCCGGTGCCAAACTGATTCCTGAGGCGCAAACGAATAAAAAAAAGTCGAGATACAATACCCGATCGAAACATTATCGACGTGATCGCATTATTCTAAGAAAAAACCTTTCATTCTTCATTTGGGGTCCTCGCAAGTGCCCTTACGCCAAAATATATACAGAAACGACGCTCAGTCCCCACAAGTACCGTAGTACATCGGAGGTTGGTACCGATATCTACCAATACGTTATATCGCAGTAGGATTGCAACATTCAAGTCGACTGAGAATATAATTCTTTAGCAGTAGATAGATATCGCCCTCGTTTTTCGAAAAAATGTCAAGACCTATAATTTTTGAAAAAATATATATATATATTTGGCCCAAACAAAAATCCCTTTTTTGTATGTAATTGACGCACAAAAATTTTCAATCGAATAAAAAAATATGAGGTCAAAAAACACCCAAATCTCACCGATTTCATGTAGAACGTCTCAAATTCTGGGCAATTCTGGGCAAAGAATAATTTTCTACACATGCACATTGGAGCAAAGATCAGTCTACAGTAAATGTTATTCTTTCAGTCTGTCATTCAAAAAGCCAGTACTGGTAAGGATTTTTATTTTATTTTTTAATTGTTCATACTTAAAATGGTACAATGGTACAATAGTACACATATACTTAAAATGGTTCAACGGTACCAACCACTATGTGTCATAACGGTGATTATGGGGACCGAAAAAGAAACGTATACGAGTATCGGAACTGGTAAATACCCTTACAACAATAAATATGCCATACCCGCCTCTATTCACCGTCTTTGCCATGACAAGTTTGGCCCAGGTATTGTGACTTGATATCACAATATTTAACAGTGGAATTTGGTTGCGAACTATGTGTGCTCGTAAGTTTGCCGATTTTTTTTTTATGCTTTTCCTTTTAGATACTACTAATAGTTTATATGCGTCCATCTATTCAGCGACCATGCTTTTGATTGGCATCGTGTAGAATTCGTACTTTATTTTCCGGAAATAATTGTACACCTATGCATAAAATAACGAATGGAAGTGGCAGCGCGTCTATGTATTTCTTTGTCAATTATCCGAGTATTAAATTCATTTGAAAGCAAGTGATTGCAGCATGACAAGTTTTCGTTTTTTTATGAATTTTCCTTCGAAACTCATCGCCTACTGTGGTCCTCATATCCACCGTTTGCTCATGGATAACCCGGTCCTCATTATATCCGTTACACATATAGCGAATTACGGGGACCGGACCTGGCATCTACCCTCTTACCTCTAAAAATTATGGGGACCGTCCCCATATGTGCCAATTGTCCCCATATCGACCGCTAGAGCTCCGAAATGGACCCGATATGTACCCTTTTATGTAGATATATATATATATATATATATATATATGCGTGGGAGGATGATGTAAGGCTTTTCAGTTTGGGAAAAGTGATAAGAATGAAGATATCAAAGTGCTTAAAGGACAGATGGAAAAAAGAGTTCCTGCTGCATGGGTTTCCGTATCTTTCCGAAATGCAGAACATTTTTATGTTGAGAAAAAATATAATTAATTAATTAATTTGTCGATTAATATAAGCGAAATGAATTATCATTTTATGTATGAAACATAAAAAAAAAATGAGATATTAAAAAAAAACCATATGGGGCGTTCCATGTTAAATCGTATCTGTCAGTATATAGAGCGAGAGAGCTAATGTGACAAGAATCTAGCCTAGCCGGAAATGCGGTTTGAGCGTAAAAAAAAAAAAATATATATATATATATATATATATATATATATATGTGTGAGTGCGTGTTTTATACGGACAACACACGAAGCGTAACAGTTGGTACACCGCGACGTTTTGAGATACACACGTAGATAAGAGACGTGTGCCGGCACGTGCCAGATAAAAATAAAATGCTGCAAAGATGTATACTATATATATATATATATATATATATATATATATATATATATATATATATATACATTTATATACACATATATATATATATATGTATATATATATATATATATATTGCAGAACCATCGGGCTTACATTAGATAGCGAAGAAGAGAAGTGGCACGCGTTAATGCAATGTTTATACATTGATTATACGAGCTCTGGCCCTTTTTTTTCTCCCCGAGAGTCAATGTTTTACGTAAACATTTTTTTTTTTCTTTTCTTTTTTTTTTTTCGATAAAAGAGTTGATTTTGTTAGAAAAAAAAAAAAAAAAACGAACGAGATTGGACAGCATATTTTGTCTATCCGGAATTAAATCTGCAACATTTTATCTCTACAAAAAGGTTTTTTTTTTTAACATGAAAAAAAAAATGGGCAAATGATAATGCTGGGATAATACTGGAATAAAGTTGACATAGACAAAAAGGTTGTGGGCAGGATGGATGGATGAAATTTATGCGAGAAAATAATTTATTTTCAAACTATTTTTCTAAAAAAATAGTCTGCAAAAATAGTCGGCAAAAAAAAAATGTTTACCTAAGTAAACATTTTTTTTTTTGCCTTATAATGGACCGTTGATGAGCCGATCGAAAAAGAAAATGGACAAGTATATCCACGTATTTTAAGGTGGATGACGAGTTGGAAGATCTGCAATACACACACAGATAAGTGTAGCTGTATATATACATATATATATATATATATATATCTGTATAACTATATGTGTATCTGTATAAACACATCCAAACGTTTATTTATGGTAAATATAGTGATGTATGCATATATATATGTGAATGGCTTGGTCTGGTCATAATTACGATCGGATGAGTCCCGGCCAACTGATACACTAAAACGAAAACTCTTTTATTTTCTCACGTGTGCGTGTCAAAGTTAACGAAAAAAAAAAAAAAAACCAACAAGAGTGACGCGATTATATTAGGGATTTGCGTGTCACACGCTCGTCCCAGTCGTTGACGCTCCTCCTATTATTCCACAGTGTATAAATATCCTATATATCTATCGTTATATAAAATAATGATTAAATTTTCGCGTCATAGAAAAATAAAATACTCAAATACGTTATTAATTTTTTTCATAAAATATTATTTAGAAAAAAAAAAAAATTAAACAGCTCTAAAATCTTCTTTGTGACCTATAATTTGTTATTGTTTAAAAATCGTAATTATGAATTTTATATTTTATTTTTTTTATTTTTTTTTAAGGCGAAACTAAAATATAAAATACGAAATTTTACTCAAATACGTTTTTTTTTTTTTCATAGAATATAATTTCGAAAAAAAAAAACAATTAAACAGCTCTAAAATCTTCTTTGTGGCCTATAATTTTTTATTGTTTAAAAATCGTAATTATGAATTTTATTTTTTATTTTTTTTGTAAGGCGAAACTCAAAAATAAAATACGAAATTTTACTCAAATACGTTTTTTTTTTTTCATAGAATATTATTTCGAAAAAAAAAAACAATTAAACAGCTCTAAAATCTTCTTTGTGGCCTATAATTTTGTTACTGTTTAAAAATCGTAATTATGAATTTTATTTTTTATTTTTTTTGTAAGGCGAAACTCAAAAATAAAATACGAAATTTTACCCAAATACGTTTTTTTTTCCATAGAATATTATCTCGGAAAAAAAAAAAATTAAACAGCTATAAAATCTTCTTTGTGGCCTATAATTTTGTTACTGTTTAAAAATCGTAATTATGAATTTTTTTTTTTAATATTTTTTTAAGGCGAAACTCAAAAATAAAATACGAAATTTTACTCAAATACGTTTTTTTTTTTCATAGAATATTATTTCGAAAAAAAAAAAACAATTAAACAGCTCTAAAATCTTCTTTGTGGCCTATAATTTTTTATTGTTTAAAAATCATAATTATGAATTTTATATTTTATTTTTTTATTTTTTTTTAAGGCGAAACTCAAAAATAAAATACGAAATTTTACTCAAATACGTTTTTTTTTTTCATAGAATATTATTTCGAAAAAAAAAAAAAATCAACAGCTCTAAAATCTTCTTTGTGGCCTATAATTTTGTTACTGTTTAAAAATCGTAATTATGAATTTTATTTTTTTATATTTTTTAAGGTGAAGGTCAAAAATAAAATACGAAATTTTACTCAAATACCTTATTTTTTTTTTTTCATAGAATATTATGTCGAAAAAAAAAAAAACAACAGCTCTAAAATCTTCTTTGTGGCCTATAATTTGTTATTGTTTAAAAATCGTAATTATGAATTTTTTTTTTAAATATTTTTTTAAGGCGAAACTCAAAAATAAAATACGAAATTTTACTCAAATACGTTTTTTTTTTTTTTTCATATAATATTATGTCGAAAAAAAAAAAATCAACAGCTCTAAAATCTTCTTTGTGGCCTATAATTTTGTTACTGTTTAAAAATCGTAATTATGAATTTTATATTTTATTTTTTTATTTTTTTTTTAAGGCGAAGCTCAAATGTATGGGGAATTTCAGAAATATATCGAAGAAGATTTTGTACGTATTATTTTTTTGCCAGAACGAGCAGCGACCCTCGACGATGAGGACGGAGGGATCGACAACGTGAATCCCACCCTATACATGTATACGGGCAAAGCTCTCGCCAGAGCCTTGCGGTCAATTAGTCAGTCATGCACGCGATATGCGCATTGACTTCGGCCTGGCGCCCTTTTGCCATCTCGATTCTTTCGTGCTACGGGCATTTATTGAAATTATCCTACGCGTCCGAGCGTTCTAAGCGATGATTGAGAAATTGCTATATGCATGTATGGGCCATTCCGTTTCAATTGGACAATAATTTGGCCCTGACTAGCTTAGGTTGGATCAATGATTTTTCACCATCACCTTCTATCTCTAAAAATGCGGACACGATTTTTTTTTTCAAAATTTTTTGGCTCACCAAAATTTCGACAAAAATCAATTTTATAAGAAGCAGTGAAACAACCTCAAAAAAAATCTGTTTTATTTTAAACTGATAAAAATAATTAATATACGATCGATCTGACAACTCTTTTTCACACACAGCTGAGTTGAGACAAATTTTCATCCAAAATTCGATCTACAGGACGTTTATTTTTATTGTTTTTTCTTTTTTTTTTTAATGGAAAGCCTTTCTTCGCGGTATCAGTCAAAGGAACAACTGCGTTAAAAATGGCAGGAAGAGCGAGAGACTGAGAGACGAAGAAAATTAAACACACCAAGCTGTGACAAAAAGTGTGAACCATGGAAAAATAAGATTTTGGCTCACCAAAATTTCACAAAAATCAATTTTATTTTAAACGATTGCTATTTTCATGTCTGATATAATATTGATAAAAATAATTAATATACGATCGATCTGACAACTCTTTTTCACACACAGCTGAGTTGAGACAAATTTTCATCCAAAATTCGATCTACAGGACGTTTATTTTTATTGTTTTTTCTTTTTTTTTTTAATGGAAAGCCTTTCTTCGCGGTATCAGTCAAAGGAACAACTGCGTTAAAAATGGCAGGAAGAGCGAGAGACTGAGAGACGAAGAAAATTAAACACACCAAGCTGTGACAAAAAGTGTGAACCATGGAAAAATAAGATTTTGGCTCACCAAAATTTCACAAAAATCAATTTTATTTTAAACGATTGCTATTTTCATGTCTGATATAATATTGATAAAAATAATTAATATACGATCGATCTGACAACTCTTTTTCACACACAGCTGAGTTGAGACAAATTTTCATCCAAAATTCGATCTACAGGACGTTTATTTTTATTGTTTTTTCTTTTTTTTTATTTTTTTTCTTATGGAAAGCCTTTCTTCGCGGTATCAGTCAAAGGAACAACTGCGTTAAAAACGGCAGGAAGAGCGAGAGAGTGAGAGAAAAAGAAAAGTAAACACGCCAAGTTGTGACAACAAGTGGGAACCATGGAAAAATAAGATGGGAAAAATGTTTAAGGTCGCGTGTCAATATTGTGACTGCTACAGAGGGGGCGTGCAAGGGATGCTGCGCGCGGCGTTCTCGGGAGTTTTCCTGAGTCAAACGACCGCACAGTTAACCCTCCATGCAGGTGTCTCTAGAGTATATATATATATGTATATATGGTCCGTTTAGGGACAGTACATATATATTATTTACATATTATGTATGCTAATTATATATATGTATTTGAAAAAATATATATATATTCATCAATAACGATTATATATATATATATATATATATGATCATTATTATCAATGCATTCTCTCAGAATTTTTGCCTGCAAAACACCCACATCATTATTACTGAAAATTTGCTCTATCTTATAATAATAATAGTAAAAAGTTGACCAGTTTAAAAAAATTGTTCGATCCTACGTAAAAAAAACTCTCGATATGTTGTTGACACAGAAAAATAATATAATTGATCAAGAATTTATATCATCACCCATTATTTTTTTAAGTGTCATCGATGCGTAATAGCGAACTTGTTCGGATCAAAGCGAAGCGATCGAGATAATTGAGCTAATTAATCAAAGAGCTGAACGAAATATCGAGTTCTGGCTCTTTGTAAAGTGTATTTTGATTTGAAATTTAAATTTTTAATGTTATGTTGAGTCATAATAATTATAAATTTTTAACTTTATGTAAAGTCGCATATAAAGCCCCATTTTAAGATGTATATATATATATATATATATATATATATATATATATATATATATATATTGCTAACACGTAATTTTATAACTGTTCTATCTCGAAAAATGGGACACGTAAAAGGCTTTAAAAGCGTAGAAATTAGCGTTTTTTTTTTTTCTTCACTTTCACATGCTATACGATAATAATGGCCATCACACACATTTATGTAATTGCTCACCTACCGGATATTCGAATCAACGAATTTCTTATACATTATTACCTCTTTCCGTCTTTCGAAGCATATCCGAGAGCGCCGTTTGTTTTATACGGTCCAAGACACGGGGAGTTATCGAATCCCATCATTGCTGGGGGGGGATAGAGCATAAGGAGAGAAAGAGAAAGAGAGAGAGAGAGAGAGAGAGAGAGAGAAAAAGAGAGAGGGAGAGAGAGCGAGAGGGAGAAAAAGAGAGAGAGAGAGAAAAGGAGAGAGGGAGAAAAAGAGAGAGGGAGAATAAGAGAGAGAGAGAGAGAGAATAAGAGAGAGGGAGAGAGAGCGAGAGGGAGAAAAAGAGAGAGGGAGAAAAAGAGAGAGGGAGAGAGAGCGATAGGGAGAAAAAGAGAGAGAGAGAAAAAGAGAGAGGGAGAAAAAGAGAGAGGGAGAGAGAGCGAGAACATACTTATAAACGCTGACGAGGCGACCCTCTCGCAAACGCCTTTACAGACTTGAAATTTTTTTGTTTTTTATCTCCAATTTTTTTTTCTTTTACTCTTTAAAGTGTGGAGGCGGTCCGCGGTAAAGTCACATCGAAAACGCGCTCGAATTTCCAACAATGAGTCTAAGTGGCCCCCTCATAGTTGATAATAACAGGCCGGCTCTGAATTGCTAAGTCAACGCCAATTGGCTACCGGATCTCTCACGGACTCGCGCGAGCGAGCGAGCGAGCGAGCGATCAATTTTTTAGTTGCTCAAAAAGAGGGTGAAATAAAGGGGATCCGAGTGTCCGATTTTTATTTTGAGACTTTTTTTTATTTTATTTATTTGTATTTTTTTCATATATATATATATATATATATATATATATATATATATATATATATATATATTATTTATTTGTATTTTTTTAATACATACGAACAATCACGAGAAATAAATAATTACGACTTTTTATAAAAAATAAATAATTATCAGGTACAATTTTTCTTCCAAAATTATTTTTACGATACATCCGACTAGTTTTTTTTTTTTTTTTTTTTTTTTTTTTTTTTTTAGAAAAATTATTCTAAAATTTTCACACGAAAGATATTTGGCTCTGATAACAACGCGATGACTCAGTATATCGAGTATAACCAAACATTCTCCAGTTGAGAGTTAAAAAAAAAAAAAAGAAAGAAAGAAAAGATATACGTTCGTCGAATCGGACTTTTGACAGGTAAACGAGTCGAGGATTTAGATTTTCTTTTGTACCACACGCGCAGAATAATGCAGGTGCTGCTCTGTGACGATGGGAGACAGAGAGAACGAGAGGGAGAGAGAGGGAGAGAGAGGGAGAGAGAGAGAGAGAGAGAGAGAGAGAGAGAGAGAAAAGACTCGAGTGAGTCGACTGATGGTGTATGACAACGAAGCAAAAGCAGAAGCAAAAATAGCTGGGCCAACGATATATGTATATATATATACTATACGAAAAGAGTCGTGTGGTCGAAAGCCGACGAAGATGAGTGGCGTGGTAGCGTACACCCTCTAGATCAAAAGATCTTTGCCGCTCTCGCTCTAACAGTGAATGGCCAACAAAATCTGTAGGCATATATATATATAGCTACTATACTAGGCAAACATATATATATATATATGATGTATAGATTTATAAATTTAGTTAGTATAATATGACTATATAAATTAGTATATATATTCTCGTATCTGCACATGCCAGTTTAAACGACTGGAGGATTTTATTTTGTTTTAAAACTAATAAATAACTTTGAATAAAATAATAATTTTTATTAATAATGGGATGTAAATTTAATAAAATATTGAAAAATTTGTCAATTCCAACGTTGATGATTTGACCCCTTCAAACTCTCGATAGTAACGAATAATTAATAATTATAATAGTATGACAAAGAATAATGATCAGGCTCGAGGACACACCTTAATGTTTGAGAAAATACTGAATATTGGCACATGGATAATTCGTACACATTTTATCCTATCGTATTGTATTCGTATTCTCGTATCTGCACATGCCAGTTTAAACGACTGGAGGATTTTATTTTGTTTTAAAAGTAATAAATAACTTTAAATAAAATAATAATTTTTATTAATAATGAGATGTAAATTTAATAAAATATTGAAAAATGTGTCAATTCCAACGTTGATGATTTGACCCCTTCAAACTCTCGATAGTAACGAATAATGAATAATTATAATAGTATGACAAAGAATAATGATCAGGCTCGAGGACACACCTTAATGTTTGAGAAAATACTGAATATTGGCACATGGATAATTCGTACACATTTTATCCTATCGTATTGTATTCGTATTCTCGTATCTGCACATGCCAGTTTAAACGACTGGAGGATTTTATTTTGTTTTAAAAGTAATAAATAACTTTAAATAAAATAATAATTTTTATTAATAATGAGATGTAAATTTAATAAAATATTGAAAAATGTGTCAATTCCAACGTTGATGATTTGACCCCTTCAAACTCTCGATAGTAACGAATAATGAATAATTATAATAGTATGACAAAGAATAATGATCGAGCTCGAGGACACACCTTAATGTTTTGAGAAAATACTGAATATTGGCAAATGGATAATTCGTACACATTTTATCCTATCGTATTGTATTCGTATTCTCGTATCTGCACATGCCAGTTTAAACGACTGGAGGATTTTATTTTGTTTTAAAAGTAATAAATAACTTTAAATAAAATAATAATTTTTATTAATAATGAGATGTAAATTTAATAAAATATTGAAAAATGTGTCAATTCCAACGTTGATGATTTGACCCCTTCAAACTCTCGATAGTAACGAATAATGAATAATTATAATAGTATGACAAAGAATAATGATCGAGCTCGAGGACACACCTTAATGTTTTGAGAAAATACTGAATATTGGCAAATGGATAATTCGTACACATTTTATCCTATCGTATTGTATTCGTATTCTCGTATCTGCACATGCCAGTTTAAGCGACTGGAGGATTTTATTTTGTTTTAAAAGTAATAAATAACTTTGAATAAAACAATAATTTTTATTAATAATGGGATGTAAATTTAATAAAATATTGAAAAATTTGTCAATTCCAACGTTAATGATTTGACCCCTTCAAACTCTCGATAGTAACGAATAATGAATAATTATAATAGTATGACAAAGAATAATGATCGAGCTCGAGGACACACCTTAATGTTTTGAGAAAATACTGAATATTGGCAAATGGATAATTCGTACACATTTTATCCTATCGTATTGTATTCGTATTCTCGTATCTGCACATGCCAGTTTAAGCGTCTAGAGGATTTTATTTTGTTTTAAAAGTAATAAATAACTTTGAATAAAACAATAATTTTTATTAATAATGGGATGTAAATTTAATAAAATATTGAAAAATGTGTCAATTCCAACGTTAATGATTTGACCCCTTCAAACTCTCGATAGTAACGAATAATGAATAATTATAATAGTTTGACAAAGAATAATGATCAGGCTCGAGGACACACCTTAATGTTTTGAGAAAATACTGAATATTGGCACATGGATATTCGTATATATAAGGGATGAAGTACGATCGTACTTCATCCCTTTAACTCGTACCATCAAACACCCACGCGTTATTTACCAATATTTTTTAATATTTATTCGATGATTTCAGGTCACTTGAAAACGAATTATACGTCTCACAATGAGCCAACAGTGAGATAAATATTCAGGATTACCTGCGATTCGATCTTCCATGAAATTTTTGGGGTTGAGTCAACACACATAAACCGTCTTCATGTACAGACATCCGTGGATGATTGCGTATAATAAATCGGAATGTTTATATCGAACAAGAGTGACGTAGAAACACGAAGAAAACGTCTCTCTCTCTCTCTCTCTCTCTCTCTCTCTCTCTCTCTCTCTCTCTCTCTCTCTCTCTCTCTCTCTCTCTCTCTCTCTCTCTCTCTATCTCTCTCTCTCTCTCTATCTCTCTCTATCTCTCTCTCTCTCTTTCTCTATCTCTCAAAATTCGACGTTGTGTGTGTCAACCTGTCTCATTGGTAGAAAACGCCTGTCTCTCTGTCTCACTTTTCTTTTCTTTTTTTTTTTCTTTTTTTTCATCTTTGCCTCTCGACAAAATCTCTTCATCGAGAAATATACATGATAAAGACACACCGCGCGCGGATGACCGGTACGAGGAATACATACATATTTACATATATTATGTCGTATATATTTATATACCGTCCTTTGAGCGTATATCCTTTTCTCAGACTCGAGAAATGTTAATTATATGTAAACATAATTATAAATATATATTAAAACAATTTCAAGTACAATTTACCTTATGAATTTCAAAAATTTTGTTTTTTTTTCGTCAAAATTTTATTTTAAGGATTTTGCGTTTTGTAAATTAGTTTTTTGAATCATCCATTATACATAATTAAAAAAAATTCAAAGTTTAATAATTTTTTGTGAAAAAAAAAGACATTTATTCGAATTTCTTTAATAAGGAAATATTTTTCTTGTCATTTATTTCAGTTTTTTGGTGGAAATTGCTTGATAATGAGACCTTTTTTTAAGGGTGAAAAATTTAGGATCTAAATGCGTGAGATTAATATCTGTCTGATGTATTAAATATAAATATACATATATATATATATATATATATATATATATATATAATTATATTTCATCGGTATATATACGTGAGTTTAGCAAAAGAGGCACATCCGCAGACCTGCGCGGACGGTTCGTATCGATCAGGAGTCTCCAGGACCGCTACGCATAGGTTGATACTGTACTTTACCGATATATATATATATATATATATATATATATATATATAATGAGACAGAGAGAGCGAGAATCTCTTCGCGAAAGTCTCTCCTAAATCACACCGAGTTTCCTGACTCGATAATTTCGGAATACTAAATGCAAATAGTTCAAATTAGCAATAGTTCCTATTTGAATCAAATAGTCAACGAATCCATTTCTCTCAGTGCATCTCTCATCATTTTCCTCTCATTCTCCAAACTTTTATAATCGACTGTTCGAGCTCATAAAAACAACTCGAGTCCCTTCCTATTCTCCAGCACTCTCTCATATTATGTCCCATCGACCACTCTTCGATATACTCCAATAAGAGATGTCTCTCTCTCATTTTTCGTATCGCATCTCGTCCTCCACTCGGACAAAATGCCACGAGAAAACACGCAGGCTAACAACCTAACAGCGTGTTAACCAGTTCGTATGGCTTTGAAACGGTTCATCGTCTATATATATATATATATATATATATATGTATATATATATATATATATATAGAACGTTCGATTGTCTGATATATATATATATATATATATCAGACAATCGAACTTTCTGATGAGCTGACGGTGAGGGTTCCCGGATTTCGTTCGAGATATCTAGTCTAGAAGACTTAAGAAAAAAAAAAAAAAAAAAAAAAAGAGACCTAAACAGAAAATGGTGAAAGGCATGAAACTACGAGGGGGAGAGGAGAAGAGAGCATCAACGCGAAGAGAGAACCACTACCATACTTATGGTATGAGCAAAACGGGAGGAAATTCTCTCTCTCTCTCTCTCTCTCTCTCTCTCTCTTTCTCTTTGTGACGTGAGAGGCGCGAGCATCGTCGCGGCAACAGAGAAATATACGCGGGAAACGCGTCGAGTCGCGGGACTTGGAATGGTGGAGCGAAGGGGGGGGGGGGGGGGGGGGAGAGAGTGAGTAGGAAGGAGGTAGAAAGTACAGAACAAGCTAGGGGAATCCCGGTGGGGGTTGATGGGGAGAAGCTTTTAGCCGGGCTAGATGGTGCCGAGATAACGGCGCGGACCGAAGTGCAGAGTGCGCGAGTTCTCTCTCTCTCTCTCTCTCTCTCTCTCTCTCTCTCTCGCAGGAGTACCTATAGTGTCTCGATATAGAGCCACATATATATATATATATATATATATATATATATATATATATATATATATATATATATATGTGTGTGTATTTATGTATTTACGTATATATATATGGGGAATTCCACGTGAAATCGACAGGCTCGTTACTTGCACCCTCGTAAATTTTTTCGCCAATTTTTTATTTACTTGCAACAATCCTATGGGGCATGCAGTTTTTTTTTGTAAATTTTTTCGTTCATTCTTTATTTCATAAAGATTTTTTGAAAAATACAAAAAAAATTATACGAAATTGAAGAAAAAAAAAGGACAATTTAAAAATCTGAAAAATCCTCTGTCTCCTCCTCTGAAAAAAAAAAACAGTCGTTGCAGCCGACTTATTTTGGCTCAAAATTTTTTTTAAATCCAGAGCAGAATTTTTCGAAAAATATTTGCAGATTTTCTAATTTGGCCTACAATTTTTTTTCTTGTAGGATTTTTTTTTCTTCAACAAATCACCGGTCACTATTAAATAGGGGCTGGTTAAAAAAAAACTACAAAAAATACTGTTGCATCTCTTTGAATTGTAAAAACCATATAAAAAAATTAGCGAACAAATCTGAAATAGTGGAGGTCATGGGGTTGTCGATTTGGGGTGAAACGCCCCATATATATATGCATATAAGGCCAACGGTTACGGTGTACATGTGTATATCTATAGATATTTGTAATATACTATATGATATAGTATTCCTTTTACTATTGTGTGTAATATCTGTATATGTTAAGTCATATATACCTCCTATATACTATACTATATATGGTTATATATACATACATGGTAAATATGCATATGGAATCGCAGACATCGGGATCCATAGGCGTTCATATATATATATACATATATATATACACATACACACATATATATATATATATATATATACGTATTATGTGCAATACGTGTATGTACGTTTTACCTCTCATACCATTTACGATGGCAAGATCGCAACGTTTCATCTGTTTCTCTCTCCCCTCAGCATCTTCTTATTATTTTCTTTTCGGTTTTTTCGTGAAAAAGGTAACATCGACACTTAGATGGTACATACGTGTGAACGAGTTCTGCCTCGAACGAATAAAGAATATTTTGAGCAACAAAAGGGGACCCTTTTTCGGCCAAATTTGTCTCAAATTTTATAAATATTTCATTTTTAGCATAATTAAAAAAAAATTATAAGTATATAATATTTTCAAATTTGACAGTCGAATTTTATTTTTATTATTTTTTTTTTTTTTATGGATTTTTTTTTTAGCAATTCATAGAAGATTGAAACGAGTCATTGTCTTTATCGATCAATGAATGGGAATTTTAATTTTGTGAACAAAAAAAAAATGTCGAAAAAAATTGCCCTATTAATTATAGTCAAAGTTAACCTACATGGGGTCTATATATATATATATACAGACCGCTATGTAGGTTAACTTTGACTATAATTAATCGGGCAATTTTTTTCGATTTTTTTTATCTATATATATATATATATATATGCATATATGTATATATATATATATATATGCATATATATATCGTTATTATATCGGGAGAAAATTCGAGCGAGATTATAGCAAAAGACGTCAGCTCTCTCGAAATCCCCGAGTAAACACGCCTTTCCTGTATTACCGGGTGTACACTTATTATCTTTGAGGACTTTGCTGTAGGATTAACGAGAGAATCTCTCTGTGGCACAGGCGATGATGCGTTCGTCGTCGTTGTCGTTGTCATTGCGTTCTTTTCTACCTTAAAGCCAGCAGAAGACACGCCATGTTGGAGCCAATAATCGTATCCTTAAGCGTAAAGTATATACTTATATATATATATATATATATATGTTATATGTATATATATATATATTTATGGTATATAGGATATATAGGATATACAAGACGTGCCTTAATACTAATATATATATATATATATATATATATATATATATATATATATATATATATATATATATATACCTTTGACATACCTAATACAATCGTATCTCAGTATGGCTTTTGGCGAGGCACTACCACACTGTCATGAACTATGTAAAAACAGCTCCCGAGTCGTCCGACCGGACCGACGAATGACCCCGAGATCGTAAAAGCTGGCGCCACTATATCGCACGAGAAATTTCAACGAGAGACGCAGACAGAGCTCACAGAGTAGCATATCCTTCACTTTAAACGCCACCCTGTGTGCCTGATGGAGTTTCCGTCAATATTTCAATTATTCTCAATTCACATATTGATTTTGTCCCCTTAAGGTAATTTTGAAGGGACAGCACTGATCAGCTTGACACCATTTTTTTTTTTTTACATTTATAAAATTTTGAAATATGTCAGAGAGCGAAAAACATTACTCCGATAATCATATTTGGAAAAGATTTTTTTTTTTTTTTTTTTAGACAGATATGAATGAATATTTCAGCAAAAAAAAATGCTCGGAACAAAAATTTTGTCTTTGCGATCCTCCGCAGAAGATTGTGTAATGAGCGTTTCGAGGAAAACTCGGCAGGAGTCCCGGATGTAGATCAAAACATTGCGGGTATTCGCTGTCCCCGGGATTTCAGTCACTTTGCGATGACAGAGATAATTTACAATCCTTGTGTATACCTGAGTCAGCGGTCAGTTTCAGTGCCGCAAAAAGCGAGCACAGAAAACTGTGTAATTCACGCAGGAAATCGTATGGGCTCTCGTGACACTCCACAAAAATTGGCAAAATTTTATCTCACTTAGTTTCATTGGGACAAAAAAATATGAATTTACTGACGATCTGTTAGCTCGAAAAAATTTCGTGACTCTGTCGTGATATAAAAATTACAACAATTTAGTTAAATATATATACATATAAATATATAAATATAAATATAAATATAAATATAAATATAAATATAAATATAAATATAAATATATAAATATAAATATAAATATAAATATAAATATAAATATAAATATAAATATAAATATAAATATAAATATAAATATAAATATAAATATAAATATAAATATAAATATAAATATAAATATAAATATAAATATAAATATAAATATAAATATAAATATAAATATAAATATAAATATAAATATAAATATAAATATAAATATAAATATAAATATAAATATACATATAAATATAAATTCAACCCACTAACTTTTACCAAAACGCAAAAAATTTACTTAAACTTCTATCAGGACTCTAAATCGATGTATTTTTTCCACCGAGCATGAAATTTTTTTGTTAAAAATGATCAATTTCGATAATCGGAATTGTCTTTTCCGTAAACGCGAACTTTCTTCATGGTCGAACCCTCATTAGTCTTCATCTGAGCTTATCAATGTGTTTTAACTTAAATATTATATATATATATATATATATATATATATATCCCGGATCTGTGGACAGGAGCGAGAAGGTTACAGTAGAGAGATAAAGAGAGAAGGAAATTCCAGGTGGGATGGAGATGTTGCATGGAAGAAGACCGATCGTCAGTCAGCGATTTTCCTTTGCTGAGCCAAAAGGGCCAATTTTTTTTCTTAGGTATCCCGCCCTTGATGGCGTCATCCGCTTAGCTTGGCTAGAGTTTATATTATATATATATGTATGCACGCCCGTGTGTGTGTGTGTCCATGGGACGAATTGCTCTCCAGGTATAGCCCAAAGCCAAATATACAGCTCGTATATATATATATATATATATATATATATATGTACGTTTGCCCATTTTTCGACATCCTTTCTATATATCTGTATCTTCTTTCTATTTTTCGTTCTAGATATACGTAACTTCGTTTAACCCAACTGGGTAACCCACTTTTCCTGAAAAATCCCTTCATTAACACGAGCTCTGAGGGTATTGCACAAATACCATGGGTACACTTAAATCTTAATCTTTGGGGAATTCACGTGGACCAAGACAGTTTTGTCTTCTTCGTGTCGGATGAACGTGGCAAGTTTAACCGTCTTTTGTTGAATCAACGAAACGTGCTGAGTTTTGAAATTAGTGGAAACCCCCTATCATTTGTTCAAATATCTTAAGTCATATTTCATATTTTTTGGAGGTTTGCAACATCAAATTTTTTTTCCAGATTGTTCGATATATCAGGAATCAAATGATAGAATTTGTTCATATTGAATTCGTGAGCGTTAATACGAAATTTTATTGTTAGCTTGATTTTATTGTTAGATTGAGCTTAAGTAATAAATGTGCTAAATAAAGGGTGAAGAATAAGCGAAAAATTAATTGTTTAAATAACTTTGGGTCGAAGGCCTCAAAATATTCTCGCTCACAGGCAATTAAACGCTAGGAAGAAATTAAAAAAAAAAAATCTGATTCTTTTACATCGTTCGAAGGATCTTTGCGGTGATTTTGAAAATATCTAAAGTGGTCCACAGGAAATACAAAATATTATTTAGAAAGCGTCATATGTCACTAATTTTCTGCCATAAATTAAGGGATGAATCTTTTTCAACCTCAAACGCAAACATCTTGATTTTTTTTGGCCAAAATTAATTGTAACATTTCTAAGCATTCGCCATATTGGTTTTTGGCAATATTCAACGAACGAAAAATCGTCGAGATTCCATAACTCTAAAAAGCAGTAAAAAACCAACTTGGCCAAGATTCATTAAAGTTTTTGAGCATCCGCCATATTGTTTTTTGGCAAAATTCAAAAAAATCAAAATTCCTCGAGTTTCCATAGCTTGAAAAATTAGCAAAAAAATCGACGAGTTATGATAAACCCTCCAGGTTAAGAGTAACTCAAAATTTTCACAATAGAGTTGGATGCCTTTGACTTTAGCTCACCGGCAGGACTAAAACCAGGAAAAATTTAGGATATGAGCTGGATAAAAGTTGTTCATCCGTGGGGGAAAATCGCCACCATTTTTTGTCACCATCATCGTTCTCACTCGAAAGGCCGAAAAAGGCCATTCGGCAGCTTAAAACTCAATCTCGATTTTTCTCACACGGATCTTCATTCTTTTCGATTTTTCAACGGAACGTTCTGACGAAGCGTGATTTCAAGGATACGACAGAAACAGACTTGATGGATTTTTTTTTTTTTTTTACATATTGCGCTTTTCAAGTTGCTCCGCGGATTTATTCTATTCTGGTCAGGGTTCGTCCTTAACGCTTCGATTGCCTATTTTTCGTCATCCTACATATATATAGTTCCCCGTTTGGGTTATATATATATATATATATATATATATT